>JAANDH010001705.1:0-34596 GCA_011799765.1 Nymphaea thermarum | reverse complement strand
AGTTGAGCTTGTTTGACATATACGCTCCAACTTGAGGGGGAGTGTTAAGACATGTTTATATTGAGTGTTAGGGTACTTATGTAATAAGGGTTTCTTTTAATGACTTGCGTGTAACTTCTCCCTCTCCTCTATTCTATATAAAGAGGAGTTAGGGCTTCTTTAATGTTAATCAAGTTTTCTCTCTCTAAATTTAACAAAAAGCAATCAATGCACCCAAGCATGAGTCCGTCCTTTTCTCTACTCGGTCAATTTTGACCAAGCCCAAAACTGTCCACATTGTAGATTTCCTTTTCTTATATTTACAATCATTATATACACAGGAAAGTGTTCAACCAACCTTTCCTATTCAACCCTCTCTTCCTTGTCAACTAACTCCTGCTCAACTGCCTTTGGCGACTCCTGATTGTTGTGTGAGATCTCCAGTGACTGCCAAGTGAGACCCTTGGCTGCTCAACCCTCTCTCTGTATGTCTGCTGGCAACTGTCTCTACCAACTGATGTGCCAAACCTCTGGCAAAAAGTATGTCCTCATTCTTTCTATCTCTCTTCTCTGCTCCATTATGCTAAATATATCGAATCTCAGCTTTAAGTTTAGTCTGGTGCAATAAAAAAGTTGAAAAATCTCACTTGGATGTATTCCACCTGCACAGTTGCACCTCTAACCTGAACCATCTTATTTATATTTGCAGCAAGTTCCCAGTTGCTTTAGTTTCATAAAGTGCAAATTGGCAACTACTAATAACTAATGAGTTAACTAGGGATATCTGATCCTATTCAATGTTACAAACCAACTGGTAGCCTACAAACTGGTTTTTACCAATTCTATAAAATCGAAGATGTTCTAGAAGTGAACGTATGTGGAGACTGGAGATGTATGTCCTATTGTTTCATGATGCACTACTCTAAATCTAAATAAATGCTCAAGATGTTTTTGTATTGGTATTCCTTTTTTTTTGTGTGAAAATTGCACTGCACCCGCATCCATGTGACATATATCGTCATGCATTGAATGGTTGTGCCACCATATTCAAGTTTTTTGAAATTGCTCTGCACCCATACCCATACTCATGTGACATAGATCATCAGTCATAGAATACCTATCCTTCACAACAAACTATGATGAATATCCATTTCACCAATTGCCAACACAATGCAGTGCTTGTAAATGCTCTACAAGGAAATAGTGGGCAATATGTTCAACCATAGTCACAAATAACGTTTTGGAGTTTTAAACGGCAAGGTTTTTCTCTGGTATAATACAGCGAGCTTGAAAAGAAAAAGAAAAAAACGAGAAAAATATGGTAAATTTTTAAGAATTTAAAAAAACTAAAAATTGGAGAAAATAAAATAAGTGAGAAACTAATAACACAAACATCAAAAGATAAGTAGACTTGCAACAAATAAAAAATAGAAAATGAAAAAAAAACTGTTTGGCATTAAAAAAAATGAAAAAAATGAAAAAAATGAAAAAAGTGAAAAAAAGCGAAAAAGATGTGTTAAAAATGCCTTTTCCGTTTCTAACGTTTTTTTGTGACACTGTCAGTTCAACCAGTTCACATATTAACCATGCCAAAGAGTATTTCGAGAATCAAGCAAATGCAGAGGACATAACATCCTATATAATTTCACAAACATTTATATTTTTAACTTAAAAGGATGGATTATGCTAACTTGCTTTTGGGGTAAGCATATACAGTCATAGTGGTAACTGATGGAATAAGCTTCTTAACCTTTTTGATGTATGATGAAAAAGGAACCAACTTCAGTTGCAAAAATGTGATCAGTTAAATTAATATGTGACAAGGCTGATGATTCTCAAATCCTTTTTTCCTCAAAGGCAATTCTAAGGAACCTGTTGTGCGTTCTGAATGCACTGCATCACTCTGCATAAATAAGTATGATGGACCCCAGAAACACACACGAGGTAATGGGGCAATCTAAAGTCTAACTGGCATCAATGTCAATCCTTAGGAATTGCCTTTGCTATGGACATTATGCAGGAGCACCAGTCCTAATTTGAGAGTCTAGTTTTGCACACTGTTCTAGTAACACACTTCTATGTCGTTACTTGAGTTATATGCAGTCGAGTGTTTTAATGTCACTCACAACAAGATAAAGCACAGGAATTTTTACGAGCCAATCTAAAAGTTAAAACATGATCATGATTAACAACTGCAAGTATATGTGGCCTATGGAAAAGAATAGAACATGTTATAGGAATTCCTAACCTCTGATACTGGGGTCACTTTTTCTTGATACAAATGGCTGAAGTTGAACTAAATTCGTTCAAGAAATCTGCAACTTTAACTACTGAGCAGTTTCAGAAGTTATAATCTACCACAAGTGAATGCACAAACAAATGTGTCACTATCCCCTAGAGAAAGAGGATAGGACAACTCACAGCAGACAACTTGTGTATAGTCTCTGGCATTGCAGTCATTCATGGGTGAATGACGACAGTTAAATCTAAACAAATACTCTCAATAATTGGGGATACTCGATTGCGACAATTTAACCTCACCTACTCATTCATCAAGTTCCAGACTTAATTTTTTTTTTTTTTTTTTGGTGATTCAATTGGCATGATAATCAATGAGAAATACTACCCTTTACCATGATTGCAGAATGTCACACAACTAGAAAGGAGAAAGAAATGAGCTTCTTTGATCACTATCTTTAAATAGCATTCATTAACCTGGCTTAAGCATGAAAAATCAGCTGGTTAATTAAAGGGGCATCTGGCACTTAAGGTCATGTGTCTAATGGAAGTTATGGCTGACCCCATCATTGGCATTAATTGTGACTATTTTCAAATTTTCAAAATTGGAACTCAGGCACAGTGAGTCAAGTCCCTAAAAAAAAAATCTAATCGAGACTAGTCAACATTAGGGTCCAAGTAAGACATAAAATTCCGTGAGAATGTGATATAAAGATTAGGTACTAACAGAAAGAACAATAATAGACTAATAGATGTACCTAGAACAAAAAGTTCACCAAATTGGTCAACTGATCCCTCAGCATGGCCCAGCAGACTCGCTGATCATGGACTGATCAGCTGGTTTGCCAATTGACTAGTTTCCTAGTCATGACTGGTTGGCCAATTAGTTGCTCATTTCGGCTAATTGTAATACATCAATTCCCTTCATATTCGGAACTCCTTCAATCTTTTCTAGTGGCTATCAATTTGCTCTCCACAATCTTGGACAATAATCTTTCAGGCTTCGTGACTTTTATTCAAGGTCATTTCTCTGCATTTGCAATTAGGCATGTTTTCTTCGACATGAGAAGTATGAAAGAGGGTCACCAAAAAGTATGTATATACCAAGAGGTCCAGCTTTAGTTACACACATTTGCTTCAATTGCCTCATCCTTCCTTGGTATGAAACCTTCCTCGAGCTGGTATTTTCACATGTTTGTGTTTTGCATGGTCTATAGACAACTTATCGGCAAATTGTTTTAGTTTCTTCCGCAATCCTATTAACCACGTAGAAAGGAAACTATATGTTTCTCTCGGTGTTCCGCGACATGAGTTTCCTCACAGATTTCATATGATTTAGAATCAACTATCTATATTTTTTTCTTATCAACTACCCACGAAGGTGCTGGGAATTTGTGTACAGCAGGTTGTAAAGACACCCATATCCTCATCTTCAAGCTCGTCAAGGAACACAGTAAAATAAAAAAATCGTCCATTAACCCAATCGAATTCATAGATTTTGCAATGAAAACTGAAAAAAAGGAGAAAACACCTAAAATTTTATATACAGTATCACTTCTCCCAGTAAATCTAAGAATAAAAAATTATGAGGCCCAAAAGAGAATGAAGCAGGAAGTTCGCATTCATATGCCAACTTCGACGAGAAAAACAAATGCAAAGGCAGAGAAACGTTAGAAAGTGTACCAGCAGATGAACCCACAAGCAGGATCCTATCGGAACCAAGATTCTGAAGTACCCATCTGCAGACATCCACGGTATCATTGACTTCGGATGAGCCGGTGAGGGTGGCCCTCCCTGTTGATCTGCCGGCTCCTCTCATGTCAAAGGTAACCGCCTTGTAGCCCCTATTTGCCAACGCAACGGCGATGCCCTTCATGAGTCCCTGGACTCCCCCCAACACGGTATAGGGATGCACCAGAACGATGGCCAAGTTGGCCATGTCCTCCCTGGGCCTGTAGACTCTGGCCTGAAGCATCACCCCGTCTCTGGTTTCCACTATGGTTTCCACTATTGGGAACCCAAAGCCCGATTTCGTAGGAATCATGGATTCGAAAGAGCAAGAAGGAGCAGCAAGTGTAGACAATGGGGATCTTGGAAGCTACTTTTGTGGGATCTTGGTTATCTGCTTCCTGTTTCGCTGTTCGAAAAAGGGACGCTGTTAAGCTCGGCCCCCGACCAATGATAAGAACTTGCAGTATTTGACGTCCGTGAAATGTCAGACATGGGTATGTATCGTGGGTAAATAATTACAGATTACGGTACCATCTAAATATAAATTTCGGTGATACATACATGTAAACATATAAGTAATTTATATATATATATATATATATATATATATATATATGTATGTATATGTATATAACAATATATATATATAGATAATAAATGAGAGGAAATATATTATATAAGTGGAAGATAATAGAAGGGAGAAAGAAAATTAATGCAAAAATCAAGTTTGAAAATATAAATTTTAAAACTTTAAAATACAGTTATACCCAACCAAACCCACATATCCATGCCATTATACGGCATATCAACATGAATATTTAGGTAGAGAACACGTACCCATGTGAGTTAGGTGAAAATATGTTCAACTGCTTCTAAATGGATGCATAATCAATAACATAGATTCAATATCAAGGCCCTTCGGAATAAACTCTATCTGAATCATCACGACCGTCTGCATGCGGTTACCTTGTAATCTCATTCGAGAAGCAGTAGAGCACCATCAACAGTGAAAAAAGCGGATCGTCAGTAAAAGAATTTTGTAGTGGAGAAGAGTTTTTAGCGAACACAATGAAGAAAAGTTTTGCTCTAACGATATGAAGAAGAGTTCGTAGTGAATGTTATGAAGACGTTTCAGCAAATAAGTTGAGCCTGTCACTGGTGACTATTACACACCCATCCGATCATATGTTGAAAAAATAACTGATGCCAGTGGCTTCCAAGTCCCCAATCAAGGAAGTGGTAGGTGTTATGGTAAACAATGAAAATTATGGTATGTCAAAATGTCGTTGTTGAGGCTCATAAGCAAACCACGAGTGAAATGCTTGTTGACAAAGTTCAGAATCATGTAGGTGGGAAGACATATACTGGCCGTGTTGATGAGGCTTGAAAGTTACCAAAGGAATGGAGGTGTTGAGGAGTCTTAAAAGCAGATAGAGGAGCAAAGGTGCTCCTCGTCGCAAGTGATCATCTACTCATAGCTACCCATTGAGCATGAAAAAGAAAATATCAATTGTGATGGCTAGCAAGTCCCCAACTATTGAAACAATGGTGGCACATGTGGTAAACTATGCGATGGAAGAGCAACATCCAGAGGAGTAGAGGTGCTCTCCATCAGTAGCAGGTGGAAGGTTGTCATCCCCCAAGCATGATAGTTGGTCGAATGCTGAGATGCAGCTGAAAGAGCTACCATTGTCTATTGCCATCCATGACCAATAGATGCTTGGTGCGGAAAGGCATTAGTTATTCCATGAAGTTGGTAGGCAAAAACACAGAGTTGACTATGGAGGAAATTTTGTACAAAGAAGCTATTGAGCAGGCGAAGAGAGCTCTTATAAGTTCCACGTAGAGAAAAAAAGAAAAGTGAGTCAAAGAGTGGAAGAAGAGGAGGAGGAAAAGTACAATAAAATTGGAAAACGCATTTTGTGTTTGGGTCGAAGGAACATGAGAACCAGGAAAATTGAGATGAGGAAAGTGAGTACGTAAGAAATTAAAAAAGAGAGCAAAGTGAATGGCAAAATCTACTTCAAGAACACCTAATGTACTTTTACACATACGAAACACAATAAAGAAGTATTAGAAATGCAATCATATTCCTTAGAGTCAATTAAGTAAATTCCACTCCACCACAATGAAACTAATTTTGGAAACTTTTCTTGAATTTGTAATAACTTTTTGTGCTTCCTTTTTTGAAATTCATGTACACCTAGGTCCTTCTTATATAATTGTGTGGGACATGTTTTCTTTTTCATTTTTATGTTTTCTTTTTCATTTTTATTCAATAATTTCTCTTTTTAGCACATGTAGAAACAAGCTGCCTTCGCTCTATCAGAGTACTCGTCAACTTAAATAATAGGCTAGACCCACTATGAGATTCCATAGGTTCGGTACTTATGTATGGTTTTGCCTTGTGCAAATTCATGTTTATAAACTTTTTATTTGTTTTTTTTCTTTCTCTTTATTCTTTTTTATCATTTTTTTCAACTCAGTTATCCATAAACACGACTAAGCAGATGCTCATATCCTCTTCACTATACTTTGAGGGCAATAAGCATATTGCCTTAACCTCATTTTCCTACTTAAAGATTTTGGACAGAAAAACCTAAACTCACCTTGAATTCACTCAACTTCTTATGTATTCATTTACTATTAATTAAAAGTTACCATACAAAGATAATAAGCACTTCTTTTAAATTCAAACTATCATATATAATCCGTTCATCAATTTATACACAAAAGTATTGTGTCTCTAAGATTAGTTTCAAAGAAAATTTCTCACGTGGGTTAAAATTTTCTTAATATCCTCTTTAGTTTGTATGATTGCAATCAATAAAAAGGTAAAAGTTGACCTTTTTTTATGCCTAATATAGTGGTTTTTACAAAAATAGGTACCATGTAAAAGTTTTTGAGGTATATATGTCTTCCCCATGATTGAACATTGTAACACTCAATGATGCTTCTATGCTTAAACTGAACTATATGGATACATGTTGTTAAAAATGCAAGCAAAGGAAACAAGTAAAAATACAACCAAGCAGTCTTCATAATATGATCATGCACATAAAGTCTATTGCTTCAACGATCTCTTTGAGTGGTCATCCATACCTAAAACTCACATACCATAATAAACAAACATTATTCATATGTTTTATTGATATGCACCTCACAAATTTTATATGAAAAAAGATGAAAAATGAAATCCCAACTATTATAAAGTGCAAGATAGACAATACTACAATGATGCTATTCTCGTGGATTATGAAGATCCATCTCCTCCACACCTCAGACCCTCTAAATCTCCAATTTACTGCTTCAACCTCAGACCAATTACAATGAATTGATTCCCCTTACCAATGTCAACATCTCTATCAGATTAAGCTTTCATTACTTTGTAAGGATGCTCCATCTTGTCTTGAGTTTGCTAAAAAAAGATTTTAAAGTATTGAATTGTGCAATGAAGTTTTCTACTTAGAAACTTCTCTGAATATGCACATCATAGACTGCCTTCATTAGTTCTTTATAAACCCTCATTTTTATAGACTTCATTTATCAAATTCTCTAACTTTATCAATTGTAAGTTCCTATCTTTTCCTGGCTGAGTCATGTCAAAATTTAAATTTTTGATAGCACAATATGCATTGTGTTTCAATTGGTAAGTGACATGCTTTATCGAATACTAATCACTAAGGTGACATGCCTATTGAGTTTTGAAGGTGGTCCTATATGCTCAAATTGAATAATCTAATCTCACATGCCAATCTTTTTTATCAGTCTAGCTATCTTTTCCAATATCCTGTTCATTTCCTTGTTAGAAACTTTCACTTGTCAACTTGTTTATAAGTGATAGGAGTTGGTGATCTTATGGTTGACATTGTACTTCCTCAAAAGCAATGTCATTATAATATTTCAAAAAAGACTTACCCTCATTTGAAATGATAGATCTAAGCATCTTAACCTACTAAAACTATAGTGCTTGATAAACTTTAAGACAACTATGTGATCATTGGTTTATGAAGTCACTACTTCTACCTAATTTAAAATGCAATTCATTGCAACAAGAACATGCATATTTCCAAATGATGGTGAACCATCAATTTCACAAACACTGAATATGTCTATAATCAAAATAAAGTCAATGACATCATTTGTCTCCCTAATGATGCATGTCTATTGACAACAAGAGCATTGTCAACAAAACTTATTTGCAAAGTTGCTCGTCTGGAAATAACATGATGTCTGCATTGCAATCCTTGATAAATGATATGATACAACATTCTCTTATCTTTTCCTATCTTGAATTTCAAATCAAATTATTGTATTAGCAAAATTCATATGATCAACTCGGCTTTGTGCCTTTTTTTCATTGCCAAATATATTAAAGGCACATGATTTGATATAGAATGACCTTAAAGTGCAAATGATATGGCCTACACTTTTCAAGTGTGAACACTATTGGTGAGCAATTCTTTATCCATAGTCATGTAGTTCAACTGAACCTTTGAGAGGCTCTTGCTTAAACAGTATATCTCACATGGTTGAACCATCTCATATTTTTTGAACCTAATATGGTTCTTTATTGCTTGGTCGGAAGCATCACATGTTTCAGGTGACTTTGTCCAATCTAGAGGACACAAAATAGGCATTGAATTCAAAGCTTCATTATGAACATTAAATGCATTCAAAACTTTCGTTAAAATCAAAGACATGCTTCTTTTATGAGTAGTTAGGACAAAAATTTCGCTATCTTGTTAAAGTCCTTAATAAACTGTTAGAAAAATCCTAAATATAAGAAAAAAATCAACCTGGTAAACCAAGGTTGATGGAGTGAGCTATCTATATTGGTGCCACATTGGCACAATATCTCTAGGCATAATCTCCTATCTGATCATGAAAATCTCTTTTCCCAGCTTAGAATGAAATTCATTTATTGACTTTTGATCAACTCTTTTTTTGGCCTTTTTAAGACAATCCTCAAATGAAGAACCATAGACTGAGAAGTTGTTCATAAAAACTTCTGGTCAATCACTTATGAGATTGAAAAATATGACCATCTTTGCACAACCCGAACGACGTTCTCCTATAAGCAAACATGTCTTAAAGACATGTGAAAGTGGACCTATCATGATCCTTAGGATGGATGACTACTTGATTACACCCACAATTAAATATCTAGAAAGCAAATATAGCTATGGCATGCCAATCTCTCTAAAATCTAATTAATGAATGGACATGAGAAGTGATTATTTTGCATGACCTCATTGATCTTCTTGTACTCCACATTGATTCAACATGTATAGATGGTTTTAATGAAGGGAAACATAATAGAAAGGTAAAGTCTAATTCAGAAAAGAATCATTAACATTAAAAACCAAACTAGAAAGTAAAAAACTAGAAATAAAGAATAGATTACGATTACATTGTATCCAACATGAACCTCCTAAATAAAAATTTAGATGATTAAAGAGAACAAGCAATATTTGTAGAAGCTCTGTATCAAGGTCATCATCGTCATGATCATCAATATCTTTCTCTTTAAATGAGATCTCAATTCCAGCTACTGTTTCATTAGATATCTTACAACTATAATCCCTCTTTTTTCCAATCCAATTCCTCCACCACCGCAGACCCTTGTTAGATTCAGGCATGATACACTTTTTAGTTATTGGGAGGACCCAAGGAAAATAAAATGTAGTAGGAATGAACGAACCCATTTCTTTATTGACATGGGTCTTCTTCCCCCATTCTTTCTTTCTTCTTCTGACACGACAATTGAATATGAGCTCCGAATGGGTTATTGACATTTCATTTAATGGCCAGAGGTGAATTGAAAGCTATGCAGTGGTAATTCTAAAGATCCCTTAGGGAAAAAATAGAGGTGTCTCCTACATTACCACTTCAATTTGCTCTCTACTTCTAAGTTCATAGCCTTCACAGTAGCTTCATCGATATTACCTATCAAATAAAAGGCCTGCTCGAGAAAACTATCTAATTCTCTGGGAAGAATCAGTTGAAACCCCCTAATTGTTTCTGCGAGACCAACATATTTCTGGTATCTATCTTTTTCTAAATAGCCTTGTAATTTGTATTGCAATTTATCCATTTGTTTGCAATGAAACTTGAACCGCATGTGGGGGATGATTTATTGGGTTATTAAATAATCAATACATAGTACGATATGGTCCTATCAAGGTATATCATAAAAATTGATATACCTGGAGACAAGACGTCTAATCAATGCATCCTGTCTTTTTTCATCCAACTCATTCATGTTTGGGTATAGTTACAATCTTGACAATCATTGATATTGCTTATAAGCCACATTCCATCTATAATAAATAATAAATATCTGATATGATGTGCTCTATTCTTTCTCTTTGTGATGATAAATGACCTACTTAACCCAATGGTTAGAGTATTGCTTTCATACATTTCGTTTTGTACAACAACAAGCATTGATTTCTTTGGTATGATTTGCGCGCAGTTTGCCCATTCGTTGTCAGAGACAGGGCAAATGATATGTTTGTCTGATAGCTTCACCACCTCTTTGTTTACATTTTTATTCTCATGCCAAGTGAATATGAATGCTAGTTGATTGTGTTTCATTGCTACTAAAATGACATACTTGAGTAAAGTCAGCAATGGCATTAACTCAAGTTAAGGAGGACACTCCATTGAAGGTTGAGTAGCTGATTTCGCTAAATTCAGGATGCACTCAGAAATACTCGATCCAATTGCATTAACCATTAGTATATTCACTAATGTCATTTAACTGAGGGTTGAAACCATGAAACTCATCCATCATTAGGCAGTAGCCTAACTTTGAAGTCACAATATCCTGAAGACCTGAATAAAAATGATAGTCTCAATATGTGAAGTCCTCAAACACCTTCTAGTGTGCTTCTTCCAAATTTTTTAATTTGTTTCACTTGACAATGTACATCTTCTCCTTTAGGTTCCATGGCAGCATGAAATATGTTCATTTGAACCTTCTTATTACTAAATGAGACTTCCATCACTCATGTGTGACAATTGATGTATGCATTCATCGTGGCTAAGAATTGACAACCAATAACCATTTGTGCATGATCGATCTCATTTACAACTTTTATATATGCAATGACAAAATCCACTAAAAATAAAACTCGTCGACCTTCACCAACACGACTATTCCATGCAAAACTTTTGACATATTAGTCCCTCAACTAAAGTGTCATTAACGTTGGTCATATATCCTTCATCCCACATGTGTCATGAAAGCGCTTGGGCAAGATGTTAATGCTTGCCCTTAACTTGAGCAAAGGATGCTCGATCATGATATTGCTTATCACACATGAGATGATCAGAGCTCTTGAATTGTTTAGCTTTGGTGGTGTATGGTATTGTAGCACAGGACTTGTATGCTTGGCCAGTCAAACTTTTTTCGGTGTGCTCTGTCTTATCTTTATCTTTTGCAGGCATAACTCCAAACAATTTGAAGTATACAAGGACCTGGTCAATACCATCTAAAAGGTTGATCTTGACTAGCTTAAATACTGTGCATTATATCTTCTAACAATATAATAAAATCACGTTCAAATCTATTTTCAAACTCCAACTTTTCTATTCAATTTCCAATTTGTTTTCCTAGTCATTTTCTAAAATTGCATTGCATGAATGGTACATCCACAGGGTCCATGTTATGAAACCCACGATGCCATTTTTGGTCAGCATCATTGTCAAGGCCATGAGGGTTCTTTAGTTTTCTAAGATCAATGCTTTTTTCCAAAAGCTATGACACATGCATTTCACATTGAGTGTTGCAAACTAGGTTTAAAGCACAATACTGAGACATTTTAGGTATTAAAAGTTTGGGACATTTTAGGTATTAAAAGTTTGGGCACACTGCCACACTGCAAGCTGAAATAACATCTGTAGTGGTGCAAAGTGAGCCCGACGCCATTGAAGGTTGTCTACCATGACATGTCTACAGTGTCACTTAAAAACTTTTCAGTGGCACCACTTAAGCGCCATAAAAAGTGCCAATTTATGATGTTTGGAAACTTTGCCACTAAATGCAATCACTGCCATTGTCAATGGTGTGCTATGTTCATCAATGAAAATATTCAATGACACATTTTGAATGCCACTAAATGTAATCTATCTACATTGATCACCCCTAATAAAAGTACCAAAAGCTACCAATCTTTGCATTCACAAGATCGTCCCTATTTCTTTGGACAAAGGCCAATTACTTCATTTCTCCCTATTATGTGCAAAACCAAAAATTTTGCATGTAGATGCTTCCACATACAGATGGATGGGCAAACAGAAGAAAGGGTGCCAAGTAGATGAAATGGCATTGTGGGCTAGGGTTTGGAGGTGAACGTGTCCGACTAAGTGCCATTGTGTGCAAAATCATCCAAAGAAAGGAGATTTACTAGGAAAGCTGAGCGGCTTTTGTTGGAAGGCATATTCTTCCAAGGAGATCAGAATGTTGTGGGACCCACCCGCTACAGTTGCCGTAGAAAACAGTGTCAGTACTGTAACGATCGATTGCTTATTGACATAGTTTACCAGCCAATAGGATCCTTATATATTTATTTGTATTGCTCTAACTTTAAAATTATGAATTGTATGAATAATTTAATATATTTCATATTAATTAAAACAGAAAATTACAAGAAAAAACTTTGTATTTATTGAGTGTTTGCTTTTCAATGTCACATTCGTGTGGATCCTGGACACTGGTGCGCAAATGAAATGGGTATTCATATAGTGGATCCAACAAACAAGCAGGAGAAGTAACAAGTCGAAACAAAAGATAACTCGAGATAAAAACAAGAAAGGAAAAGCTAGCAGTTATATTCAGCCCTAAACCCTAATTGCTGAAGGCATAGAAGCAAAACCTACGTCAGTTATAAAGCGCCCCACGACAGGGGCAAAAAGGGAAGATTAGAAACACGTGAACCCACAAACAGGCCAACGCGATAAGAACAAATGAACCAGAGCAATGGAAGTACTGGAATTGCCCTTGCAAGGAAACTCAATAGCAACTGTGCCACAATGTAGCCGTGACTCATCTATAAGTTTCAACCACCTTGTGAGAAACCAAGCTATACAACAAACTTTTTAAGTAATTAATTTTGTCAAAATTATATTTCTCCTGCCTAGTGAATTTAGTGGCGTTTGATATCCAAACGTTTAAATTATGTCCATTTGCTTTCTTTTGATTTATCCTGACACAAAATTCAATTAAAGCTTGAGAAACCTAGTCGCTTGCTCTAGTTGTAAAATTTCATGTTCAATAGCATGGCCTTCAAGATTTATGCATGGCCTGCCTAAAGAGTTTGATTCTTATAGAGCTCAAACTGCAGGTATCTTTTTTAATAATCGAAACCAAAATCCAGTGTTCTAATATAAAAGCAAGGCTAAGATTAATAAGACTAAAAAATGACATTATTTTACTAGCTTAGGGGGCGGAACATTTTTTTTAATATCAAACCAAGTTCGAGCTACCTCACTTGAACCGTAACTACTTCTACAAATTAAAAACAAAACACGTCCGTGCATTTATTGTTACTTGCTAAAATCTGCATCACCTTGAAGAGACAGAGCATTTAGTGCAGTAAGCAAATCTAACAACTAAATGAACTAGATCTAGCCAAATGGATCGTTGTGAATCATGCATGTTGAACATATATTATTTTGTAATAAATTGAATCTATCATCGACATTACTAGCTTCTGACAACCATCACATAAGCTAGCGTTCTTTGGCCTTTGGGTGAGCAGAAGCCGCCCAAGGACAGGAGTCTAATACTGTTTATGGACTTGGGTGGATGGTACATCTCTCAATCAAAGTGCCGCACTACCACCATTTATAATTCAGATAAATAATACCGATGCATCATTTATAATTCAGATAAATAGTACCCATGAAAGTAGAAAACCCAACCAGCTGTAGGGCTTGACATACTTGAAATTTGTGGTTCTGAACTACTCCTTTGCAGTGTATTCAACAATCAGATGGTGCTTAAGACCTTATAAGTAATAAGACCAGCTCCTTGCCCAAGTTTGTGAGTAATGAGACAACTCTAAGAACAATCTGACTTGATATACGACACCGTTTTCTCTGAGTTAACATCAGCCCAATAAACTTTCTAAAATGGCATCATCTCAGGAAAAGATTCGCAAGAGACGATGGCTAGAGCGTAGTTTAAGTGAAAGCAAGGGCCAAAGGAAAAAAAAAAAATTAATTTAAAATATCTTGCATAGGCAGAGCGAAAGCACTTAAGAGCTATAAACAAGAAACGCAGGTAGAGGTGCGAGGGCCTCTTCCGTCTCTCCAGGCGCCGCCTCTCCTTCCACGCGGACGCAGGCGCACACTGTCCACTCTCGGAAGCATTCTCTTCTCGTCTCCTCGCGAGATATCGCTTGGAATCGGTAATCCCTCTCTTTCTTTGTCCAGCAGAGAGATAAAGGCCGTCGGCAAAATGATATATGTATCTTTATTGGTTTTCTGAACTTGGGTACTGAGAATCCTGTCATCATCACCAATCAATCTCGCTTTTCCTTTTTCCTTTTTGGCTTTAAACCATGAATTTTTTTATCATGATCCTTCGTGCTTGTTTGATATCTCATGCCTCCATTCGGGAAATGGTTGCATGTTTGCTCTGTTTTGAGTATTCGTTGGACAGAAAAGTTGCACAACTTTTTCTGATAATGGTGCAGAGTGAAACCCAATAACATGCTTTCTTCATGAGTTTTTAAGAGAGAGAGAGGGAGATTTGTTGAATCATAAAGGATTTTGTGCACTTATGGAGGTTTGCATTGATGCTCGATATGGCGTAGATTTATAGTATAGCCGCCTATTACATGATTTTCTGACTTGGTTGCTTATTTCTGTTAGGTTTTGGGAGTGAATATGGCAGGCAAGTCTGGCAGAGGAAAGAACAGAGGAAGAGCACATAGTTCTTCTCACGCCCAACAGTCTAATGCGGCGGTTGACAGGTCCTCGTCAAACAGCTCTGCGGAGTTGCCTAAGGAGAACGGCGATGCAGGTGACCATGTGTTGGACAAGGCTGCTTGCGATGGTGCAGCAGATGAGTCTAAGGTACAAGAAGCAAATGCACCGGAGAGCAATAAAAGCAAACAAGGAGAAGGTAATCGTTCATTCTATTCCTCATTCTGTTCGTGCGTATGATGTCATGTTTAGAAAACAAGCTGAAGCGTGGAGTGGAGCGTGCTTGCGATTCGTTTGAAGTTCTAAGCCTTTGTCAGCTTCTTTGTTATTGCGGAGAAAGGTGGCATGCTGGCCTAATAGGGCACCCAGAGTTTGACCGACATCTTTTGGGTATCAAGTTTGTCCTTCAATTGGTTGTCATACAAGTAATCTTGATGCGGTACGAAGTTCAGAGTCCCCCATTACATTTATCAGTTAAGCAACGCCAGACTGGGTGAGAGTGAAAGTTTCCGTGTTTTGCATGCCCCAAGGAGCTTCCCGACAAATTCGTGGGGTCCGTAACTCCTTAAATTTTGAGTACCAGAAACCCTATCTTCATTGAATGCAAGTCTCTCGTACAGAGACTGACTAGTTGGATTCTTTAGTTAGAGAAGTGCATCCATAAGGATGTTTAAAGCGTAGTTGGTGCGGTGCATGCACATTGTATTTCTAGGTTGTGAATTGTTTTCCTGACAGTTAATCATCTTATGGCAACGGTGAGATGTTGCATCTCATTGTTTATCCCGTGATATTTTTTCTTGATCTCTTATTGTCTGCTTAATTTGAACACAATTTTGTAGTTATAATTAATCTGAAACCTTTAGCGTTTTGTCAAAATTCATTGGAAATCTGCTAAATTTAATTTTAGTGATATGCATCATGGGACAGGCATTTTCTTTTTCTGCACCAAGAAGTTTTCTTCGTTGCATTTTTTATTGACGGTTCCAGTCATTCATTTCATGAGTTGCTTATAGCTTCCCCCATCTTGTTTGGATATTTTATGATTCTATGGATATTTCCTGCGCTTCTTGTACTGCTACATGCAGGAGAGAGTTTAGCAAGTTTTTGATTAAAATATTTATTTTTGAAAGTGGGAAAATTCATGTATGTTTTTGTATTTACAGATGTTCATCTCTATCCTGTTTCCGTGAAAACACAATCTGGGGAAAAGCTAGAACTACAAGTGAGTAATTCTGTTAATTGGTTGTTATTTTGCTTCCTATAGCATGTCTCGCTGCTTTACTTGGAACATACGACAACCAGCAATTATATTTTTATTTCTGTAATTTCAACTTTCTCAATCTGAAAAATGCATTTTATTTTTTACAAATAAAAGGGTACTGGTTTTTATTGACCCATTTGTTGCTTCCGACTTCCTTTCATTATTTTGAATTGTTGATATTATATGTTATGTCCACTTCAATATGTCAAGCATCATTCTATGTGTTCTTTCCAAGTCCTTACGCCTTAGTGTATTTCTTTTACAGGCAAAGACATTGTGGTTCCATGTAAAACATGATAGCTTGACTATTGAAAACTAAGAAATGAAACAAAAGATATACGAGATGAAATTCGTGAGTGATAACTACTTTGTCTTGCCTATGGTTCCACTTTAATCACTTTTGATGGTGTTTTGAGTCTATAAAAGATCAAAATTTGCCGAAGTTAAAACTTTAGAAAACATCAGAAAGGACCATTATTTAATCCAGTTGAAAGGGCTCGTCAAGTTTCAAGTATATGAACACTGTACTGTCATTGATAATGATAAGTAACTAGATCCCTGAAGGACGATTATTCTTATGTTTCTATAGAAATCTCCTGTGGGATGTCCACAAGCAGACATAGATACTGGACCATAGTGAATTTGACTATCAGTGATGCGATATGAGAATTTGGTGATCTTTTAAGCTGTTCTGGAATATCCTGGAGACTGTACAGGAACAACAAAGAGGAGTTTGAAGCTATGTTGTTAAAAAATACTAGCCAATCAGTAGGGGGGATAGCCTAAACACACCTGGTTTGGACTAACCATGTTAAGTAGAATTTAAAAATAATAGAAATTGATAAAATACAGCACTAAATCATATTATCTATAGCCACATGTCTAAACATATATTAAGTCACATATAGTCATATAAATATTATTAAGATAATACAACATAATCATTCAACTCAATGTCAGTGTGATTACATCATATATATATATATATGTACATATATATATATATATGTGTGTGTGTGTGTGTGTGTGTGTGTGTGTGTAAACTGTAAAGCATCAGGTGCAAGTTATGCAGTTACATGAGCTTAGAACTTAGGCAGGACTAGGTGTATACACAAAAATTAAAACAACCCAAATGAAAAGAGGGGAATCAGTAAAAATTAACATTAATTATACAAATTAGGAAAAACTGAAGCTTTTCCCAATGAAAGTCTTATAACTAGTAACCTATGACAATAAACAACTGAAATGAACAACATCACAAACATATTAAACATTTTATAATATGATAATAAGCATAATTCAAAGTCTGAAAATCAAATTTAGTAAAGTTAAACAATTAAAATTTACAACTTATTGAACATAAAAAAAAAAAACTTCCAACTATGAATGCTTTTCAATGTTACAGAGCATGTAAAATCTTACTAGTTGTTAAATGCCAACTGCAAAATTTCTAAAACTAAAATCTTAAAACAAAACCTAAAATTAGTAATCAATTAGAAAAAGACATATAATGATATAAATCCTCAACTAAAAACAATTTTCATGTTGGCATTGGTTACTAGAAAATTGCCTATAATTCTAAATAAGCAAGGCAAAGTATTAAGAAGATAATCCATATATGTGTGAAGTATTAAAAATTGAAATAACATAGAACTATTTAAAGTATAGTAATATATGAATTGTGATTGTAAGTTTGTAACTATAAGCATGCATAGACATGCGTGTATTCACATGCAGACATATTTTTAATGCAAAATCACATGCATGGTGCAACAGCAAAAAAAAGAAACAGGAATTGCAAAAACAAAGAAGGAAAAGAACAAAATTTGTCTCAAAAGAAGGAAAAAATAAGGATGAGAAGGGAAAAGGAACAACAACTCAAGTTGCCAAAGCAAAAAAAGCTAAGTGGTTAAGCTCCCAGGCTATGTCACACGAACTCTTCAAAAAAGGGGCCGCACCCGTGTCAACACACTGCTGGTGCTGATACGGGTGCGGCTCTGACAAGCAGCTCCGACAAACACCCCAACTGCATCCTTTCTTATGCAAGTTCAAGATATTTTCTATTCCTTTTTTTTCTTCTCTCTATCCTTTTCTTTCTTTATGTATAGTAATAAAAGTAAAAAGAAACGACCAATTAAGCTAAGAAACAAGCTAAGATTATATGTATTATGAATACATACATTTATATATATATACAATAAATATATTATATATATATATACCCTCGCCGCACCCACGCACCCAAATTTTTTGGGATACGCCACATCGGCACTGGCACAGGCACCCAAACCCACACACCGCAATCATGTGACATAGCTACCTGGTGAGGCTAGGCATTTTCAAGAGATAGGCGGCATAGGAACAACTAACCTGGGCAACTTAGCAAGCTTGCAGAACTAGGTGAGCCTTTGGCAACATAGGTCTGAGGCGAGAAGTGCCAAAAAAGAGAAGGCAGGAAAATTAAGGAGTACTCTTGATGGACTGGTTTCTTCTTAGTCATGTAACAGGTTGAGGCAAACCAATGCAAAGTCATGGCTGGCAATCTATTAGAATTCTCTTTCAGTTTATGGCTATGGGAACTAGTGCAATCATGCAAAGCTGACAAAAGAGGGTAGAAGATGCATAAATTAAAAACACATTATAAGAATATGGAAAAATAGAAAACCTTTTCCAATAATAATGAGTGGGAATTCGTGATTGATATAGAAAAAAATGACAATAGAGTGAAAGAATGCACAAGCTAAAGCTCATCATAGAAATGTGGAAAAAGTTGAAAGATCTAGTTTATATGAACCATTCAAGGGTTTTATATTCTAACGGATGCTGGGGAATCTGGTTTTGTTTAAAAACGAGGTGATGCGGGCCTGCCTTGGGGTTGGCCTACTAAGGCTTGGACCTATGTTGCCGCTGCCTGGGTGCCAAGCAGAGCCTAGCGCCTAGGCGGGCCTAGGCAAAAAAGGCAACCTATATATATATATTTTACATTATGTTAATGTCAAGTTATTTTGATAACTATTACTGATATTTGAAATGTGGAGAGTAATAATACAAGCATAATCAACTTGAACAATCAAAAATTAATTGTTGACTTCATTGAATATGCAAAATCAACAGTAGAAGTTTAACATTACTCATAAAATATAATCTAATACAAGAAACAAAAACAACAACTAAATCTAATTTCTAGAAGAAGGAATGTAAATCTGCAAGATGGCTTTAATCCATTTATACTTAAAGAAAGACATAATATAACAAAGTAGACTAACAACACATGATAGTATATATATATATAAGTACACGAAACCATACATGTAAGTACATAACGATACTCATAGACACATATAATAGGTATCACAATACTCCATATTATATAAGAAGGTAACAGTATATGCATATAATAGGTTGATGCAATACCATATAACTGGTATAGCAGACTGTTACATAACAGTATATACATATAACACATATTACAATACATATAACAAGAACAACAAATTGTATTACAATACAACTTAACATAATAGTATATATATATATAAGTTTATAATAGGTATAACAAATTAACAATACATATAATTCTATGATATAAGTTCGTAACACAACCATACTAACGTATACATATAATATACATATAACATGTATGAGGTATCACAATACTATATAATAGACTAAGTGACTTACAACATATACATATAACAGTATACATATAACAGCATAATCAACATAACAATGCATAAAATACGTAATCATATAGCAGCATAATCAACATAACAATACATAAAAATACATAATCAATAATACAAAATAAAGTACATAACAATATATACTTAATTATGAAACTTTAATTGAAAGGGAAGCTGACTTTTCACTTTCCCGTGGACTAGGCGTGTTGGTGCCTAGGGCCAACACATATCCCATTGCCTAGATGGTGGACTTAGGCAACGGGTGTGGGCTCACGCTTAGTCCATGCCTAGGCGAGACCTAGACAAGGCCTTAATAAGCTATGTTGTCAAGGCGCCCAAGTAGTGCCTAGGCGCCAAGTAGTGCCTAATGCCTAGGCTGGCCTAGGCAACAAAGGCGACTAATTCTTTTGAAATATGGAGAATAGTAATATAACAAGCATAATCAACTTAAACAATCAAAATTTAGTTGTTTACTTCATTGAATATGCAAAATCAATAGAAAAAATTTAACATTACTCATTAAATGTAATCTAATACAAGAAAAAAAAACTACATCTAATCTCTAGAAGAAGGAATTTAAATCCGCAAGAAGACTTTAATCCATTTGTATTTAAAGAAAGACTTAGTAATGTATACATATAACAGGTGTGAGGTATCCCAATACTATATAACAGACTAAGTGACTAATAGTATATACATATAACAATTTACATATAACCAATGTTATCCGTATTGTACGATACACGCGTATCGTACGATACGTACTGTATAGGTTTAGAAAACCTATAAGGTACGCTTACGATACACGATACACTCGTGTATTGTAAGCATAATGCTGTATCGTACAGTGCAGGAGATACACCTGCGTATCATATGATACGGGGAAAATGCAAAAAAGGGGCCCGATGACCCCTTTTTACGTTATGTTTTAAGTTTAAACACTCCTCTCTCTCTTCTTGTTTCTAAAGATTCCAAGAGACGTGGGAGGGAGAAATTTTACCCATTTTCATAAAAAATCACTGAGGATTCATCGATTTGGGAGAAGCTTTCTCGTAGTCGGAACGGTGGGAAGCTTGGAGACAGAGGGTTTTTGGTTTCTAACACCAAGAAGGTAAAAATTACTCATTCACTGTTGAATCGTTCAATTTGATCCCATCACCCTTGACAATTTTGATGTATTAGATTCTTGGATTGAAGAAGAACCATTTGCGATCCTTGATGAGGACCATCTTGATTTTCTGAACATTGAAGGAGCATCAGAGCTTTTTGAAGGAGAGGCTGGAGGGCAATGAAATGTTGGTGACATTTCAACAAAATGGATAAAAGCAATTAATGAAGAAAATGAAGATGATGATGCAAATGACGAGGATTATCGCTGAATCATGAAAGATGATAACTATATGTTTTGAACTTATGAATTGTGATGTAATCTAAGTCCTAAGATTCTATAAAATTTTCAAGTTTAAAATTGTGATGGATGCTTATTATGTTTATTTATGAATACCTGATTTCTTATTTTTGAAAGTGTTGTTGATATACATGGATGTTCCTTCATTTTTCTTGATTTTTTTCTGAATTTTGTTTTTTTTTTCTGATTGTTTTTCTGAATTTTTATGATTTTTAGTATTTTTAAATTAAAAATTAATTTTACGATACGCAACACTATATTTGCAATACGTTACGGATACGGAGTAATTAGGTCAGCCCGACCGATATGCGTTATGCTACACCTTTTACAGCATTGCAGAATCAACATAATAATACATAAAAATACATAATCAATACGACATAAAGTACATAATAATATATACTCAATTAAGAAACTTTACTTGAAAGGGAATGTGACTTTTCACTTTCCCATGGACTAGGCGTGTTGGAGCCTAGGCGCGAACACATATCCTGTTGCCTAAATGGTGGACTTAGGCAACGGTTGTGGACTCACGCTTACTCCATGCCTAGGTGACGCTTAGGCGAGCCCTTAACAACATAGGTTTGGACTCAGGCCCTAACAAGGATGTAATACAGAGACTGGACATCTGACATAAATTGGGAAGATTGGGAGAGTGCTGACGGAGGTAGGAATGCTAGCAGTCCTTGGGAGAGCTTCGCTTCTATGCCGAGTTACCAAGAACGAGAAAGCACCCTCTTCACAGTGTGGAGAGCGGACAAAAGTTGGTGTTAAAGAGTCCCCTTTGAGGGATGAGGGAAGGAAAGAGCACAGGTTATCAAGATTAAAAAATATAATGGATTAGCTTGCTCATGGTTCAAAAAAAGACTCTTATTTGTGGTGAAACGAATCAGAGTTCAAATAAAGAATGTGATTGTAGGAACACCTGTTTCCTTTTTCTGCACCAACAAAGCCTTTTATCTTATGATAGATGCCTAAGAAGCAACTCAATCATGGATACAAAGTTCTGGTCATTTCCAAAGAAATCATTGCAAAAATATAACGGAGTTAAAATTTGTCTACTTTCTTTAAAATAAAGCTATTTCTTTCATGCATTATCAAGTGTTTTCTGGATGTTTTTCTGTGGTGGATGTATGTTCTTTCACTTTTATCATAATTGAGTTCTTCTAAGAGTCTAGTCCATTATTTATCCTTTTGCAGCAATCCGTGTTTTGTAGAGTCTAATTTTGGCATTTTACATAAAAATTTGTAGTTAAATCCAGGGGATTCTGTCATGGACATAAGGCAGTTCCTTCTTGATGCTCCTGAGACATGCTTCTTTACATGCTATGACTTGATACTTCATACCAAGGACGGTTCTATTCACCATCTGGAGGATTACCATGAAATAGCTGAAATTGCAGATATTACTAGTGGTGGCTGCTCATTGGAAATGATTGGAGGTGCATGACCATCTTAACTAACAAATTTTTGTCAAAGTAGTGATAATGTGTTTGAGCTATTTTTCTTGTTTGCACAGGATTATATGATGAGCGGTCTATAAGAGCTCATGTTCGACGTGCCCGGGAATTGCTTTCTCTTTCATCTCTTCATTCCTCACTGTCAACAACATATGCATTGCAGCATGAAACAAATAATCAGACTGTGACAGGTATGGTAGCAATTTCATTTTGTGTTAGTTGTCTACAAGTTAGTGCTCTGCAGGGGGCCAGGGCTTGGGCTATGTCAGTCTCAAAGAAGACTTTCAGGTGCATAGCTTAGATATAATATGGTCTTATGAAAGATCAAACCATTTGCCGAAGCAGGTTTAAGCTAGTTAATGATTAGACAGAGGCTGACTGGGGTGGTGCTCAAGACTCCCTGGGTTGTCATAGGAGTGCTTCTCCTATCATGGTTAACTTGTTTGGGTTGTTGATTGTTTTGAACGCATGGATTAATTTCCTTTCAACTTTCATTCATTGACTTGGAAAAACAGGAAGCCTAATAGCTTAATATAATATTCTCATTCCCTTATCTCTTCCGTGTTCATGCATTAACAGTTCGAAATTTTCCTTCGACAAGAATTTTTATCTGGAGACTTTTAGGTGAAAGATATTTTTATGAATGTTAAAGTAATAAAGATGGTTAACTGTTTATCAAAGGGGTTAAGCATCAACCTCTAGCTTGCCTAACAAGGCAAAAGAAAGTGTGCTGTTTATACCATTCACGTTTCAAGTTCCTGCTTTATGCTTTTGTAACACGGTCAGCAACTATATTTGTCAGTTTCCTTCTCCAAATGCATAGCACCACCATTGCTTGGGAAGTGATTTGTGATTTTCTTTTCCATCTCTGCAATAATCTTGCTAGAAATCGCTTGGTTCTTTTCTATCCTTGCAAGGAGCGTTTTGTTTTATTTTATTTTTTTTTTAAATTTTTGGTTGCCGAATATTTCTGAAACTGCAGTTTCAAAAAATTTGTGGCTGCATAAGCATTTCCAATGATTGTAAGATTACATATTTATTTTTGTACAAGCTTGCATAGGCATTTCATTGAACCTTTCACTAAAAGCATGTCCTAGGCGGTTGAAGTTTTGGAAACAGGATCCTTTAAATATTCTTTTTCTCTGCAAGAGATCTTCCTTTGGAAACTCATGTATAGTTTTTTGGTTCACTTGTCTCCAATTCAATTTGTGGTTTGTTATATTTAGTTACTCAAATCTGTAAAAGCAATTGATTGGCTTCTCGTTCTTTGTACATAATGATGTTTCTAACCTGGCCTGCACTCTACTCAGTCTTGGACTTTTTTTGGGGCTATACATACATACATACATAATACATACATATATATATATATGTATGTATGTATGTATAATGCTTATCAGTTCATGATATTTAATATTTAATAATAATAAATTATTTTTTCATTTTTTCCTGTAAGAGCATGTGCGTGTGTATATATGCATATATATATATATCTTATGCTTATTGCTCCAGGATATTTATTATTTAGTAATTAATTTTTTTTATTTTTAAATTGCGCTTTAATGACATATTTCTGAATTTCCTACTTTTTTTCTTTTGCCTATTTAGTAAATAAAATCAAAATATTAACTGTATATTTTTTTTGGGTCAAGGTTGACTTGATCTGGTCTGAATTGTTTAATTAATTGGGTTGTATACTAAGTATAAGATTGAAAATTTAAAATGAAGGTGAATTTTAGGTTAGGCCCTACATGGCACGATACTATCAGGTAGGGTATGGTGCCTGATTCTTCGGTTATGAGGCCAGGCTTGGCCAGCCTGGTGAGCACCCTTAATCAGAGTTATCATGTTTAAAT
The DNA here is from genome assembly GCA_011799765.1 of Nymphaea thermarum. Taxonomy (NCBI): domain Eukaryota; kingdom Viridiplantae; phylum Streptophyta; class Magnoliopsida; order Nymphaeales; family Nymphaeaceae; genus Nymphaea; species Nymphaea thermarum. Next base: position 10,042 of record JAANDH010001705.1, on the reverse strand, counting down.
TGGGTGCAAAAATGGTTATTCCAATTATTGTATTTGAGATGCTGAGGTCATTAAAAGACTGCCTCTAAGTCACAAGATACTAGTATGGGGACACTAGTACGGACACAACAATATTAAAAATTGTGGACATGGGGATACGACAAGGTATATATATGTGTGTGTGTGTCTCCAAATTTCCACAAAAAAACATGCAAAAATTCCACAAAAAAAATATGTACGAATCAAAACTGCGGTGCCCAACTGTGTCACTGTGCCCGTGTACGTATCAGCGTGTCGACATGGGTACAACAGCCTTTCAGCAGTCTCTGTGTTACTTGGGACTGCATTAAAGAACATCTTTATTTCCTTGTTAATTTCCAATGTGCAAGTTTATGACCCTTGTTATGGTGGTTCTTTTTGTCTTAGGATGTGTTTGATGACAAGAGGAGCTTGTCTCACTACCGTTTACTGGTAGTGGGATCCTTATGGATCCATCCTTTTACCTGCACACTTATTAACTTGAAATGAAAAACTGGATGCACTGGGTCAACATGTCTGCTCGCCCCTTATCTTTGTTTGAGGTTACGATTATTCTTCCCATCCCTCTATTTCAATGTCCCTGGCTCCCTGCCTATCAGACACCTCCTCAGTGACTAATAACATCACATGATCTATGTTGTGCATAACACAGTGTACTGCATGATATTATGGTACTGTATGACTCGTTACAATGTTGGACATACCTAGACAGGAGAAGCAATCAGTACATTTATGAAGCTAGTTTCAGGGTTGTAAGTGTCAAATATATACTGTGACTTATGATATGACCCTTTATCTTCACTGCATGGTAGGATATTAATGTATTATACTTGACACCTGTAATGAAACTGAAAACTTCCAAAACTTATTTTCTGGGTTCTTTTTTTGGTTTGGCTGGAGGAGGGTAAGTTACCTAACATCCCTTGGTGTTGATAGCAGGTCATGAGATATATGATAGATGAAAAATAAATGTAAAATAAATTTCACATGGATCTCATGCACAAAAAGCTTATTTGTCATACTAGCAAATAGTTGCCTGGTTGCGCTAGGCACCAGTCAGCTAACTGATTCCCACCTCCAAGTTAGCTGGGTGCATTTGACTAGTTGACGAACTACTCAGCCTACCTTGTTGACTAGTCAACAAGAAGGTCTATAATATCACAGATTCACATGTGATTTTTGTTACGTGGTATGTATATTCTATGCACGGGTGCATTTATGTACACACACACACACACACACACACACACACACACACACACACACCCACCCATACCCTACTTCAATCGACTAGTCAACAAGATGTCTTAGAAGTTAGAATATCAAATATGGTTTTTGTTACGGCTTGTATTATTCTTTACTCAGGTACATGTATCTATATTTTTCAACGAGTCCCATTTAGAGACTGATTTTTTTCATCCCTTCTTTTCTCTCTCTCTTTCATGTACTTTTTTATTTTAGCCGAATGTGATGGCTGCCCTTTTTTTCTTTTAGTCGCACACCTACTTTTTGTGTTACCTCTTCTTTCTTCCTTTTCTTCCCTTTACGTGGCCATCCTCCCATTGTATATCCTGTATTTCTATATATTCAGTATCCCGTATATCCTCCCTTCATCTCTAAATCATGAAGCTCCTTATAGTGTATATGTGATTGTTTGTGCTAAAAAAAAATGAAACTCTAAGTTTCTATATATTTTAGGTCTGTGTGCCTTACTAATTTTATTTTAGCCATCTTAAGAAATTTGAATTGCTTTGTGACTATTTTAAAAGATTTGGAGTGCTCCTGTTTATGACACAAATTTTGCAACACCGAGGTGATTTATCATAGCTAAAACGATGCAGGACGAGCTGAGGTTCCAGAGCTTGATGGGCTAGGTTTCATGGAAGAAATAGCAGGATCTCTTGATAAGCTTTCATTCTCTCCTTCTAAAGAGACCAAATGTGTGGAAAGCATCGTGTTTTCATCATTTAATCCAGTTCCTAGCCACAGAAGGTAATTTTTTCCCTTAAGATTGCTCTCTTCTTAGATGCTAACTGTGATCATCATTAATCAAGAAACTTTTGGAGATTCACAAATAACTTATTAACTCTTGGAGATATTTACAAATAACTAGCTAATATTTGAAAATTTACAAATTACTGCCTGAGTTTGTTAAATAATTTACAAACACATGTTTCATGAATTAAAGTATTAAACACATCAAAATATAGTAAAAAAGGCTAGTTTAACTTTACCTTTAATAAAAAGACAATTTCTTTAAAAAGAAGAAAATTCATTAACTAATTTTTAAGTCGATCTCTCCACACTTTCATCTCTCTTTCTCTCTAGAATCATATCTAAAAGGAAGATGAAATTGTGGAGAGACTGGCCACATAATGGTATTATCTTTTCCAGTAGAGATAAGATGGCCTTTTTAAAAATACTTTAATGTTTTTCATACATGAAGCATGTGCTTGTGAATCTAGTGGTTCTTCGTGAGTACATCGAAAGATGAATGTTGTTTCATAAGTTTCTAAAATTTTTATTTTAAGCATATAACTTTGGTTATATAGTTTTATTGCTATTGTTATGTTTGTAGATATCATTTCCTAAGAAATGCAAGCCAAGATAGGGGAATTGATGGCATATATTTAAGTGGACCTTCCATCTAAGGCCTGAAAAGCGATAAATTGTCTGTGCAATTAAAATATATTTAGTAACACAAGTTGGGTTAGTTGATGTAAGTATAACGTGATAGAAAGATGACATCAATATTCTGCAAGCATTGTATTCAGGTGCTTGGGGCGCTGGGTGTGGGGAAGGAGGCAGTTTGAATATTTTCTTGGTTAGTAGCATTTGCAGTTGTTGAAATGTGCTGACTTGTTTCTTTCTGGCCTTCTTTGCAGACTAGTTGGTGATTTAGTTTATTTAGATATAGAAACATTAGAAGGTCACAAAGTGTGTATTACTGGGACTACAAGAACATTTTATGTGAATTCAAGTTTGGGGAGCGTGCTAGACCCACGGCCAACCAAGAACTCTAGTGAATCGTTTACACTTATAGGGCTTCTCCAAAAAATTAGCCCTAAATTTAAAAAAGGTACTGATCTTGTTCGACTCTTGAGTATTTTTCATGTGCTAGTTACTTTTCATCTATTAAACTTGTGATACTGCTTGATGAAGGTTTTCGTGAAATCTTGGACCAGAAAGCCGCAGCCCATCCATTTGAAAGTGTGCAGTCCCTTTTGCCTCCAAATTCATGGTTGGGGACATATCCAATCCCAGGTAAGTACCAATATTTAGGAGTCTGATTGCGTACAAGATCTATTTATCTAACTACTTGCCATTCCCAACTCATTTAAGACCATGCATTATGAGGATTTTGCTATGGTGTTTTTACTTCTAGAGCACAAACGTGATGCTGCGAGAGCTGAGGATTCGCTGGTGCTCTCCTATGGAAGTGAGCTGATTGGCATGCAGAGGGATTGGAATGAGGAGCTACAGTCTTGCCGGGAGTTTCCTCACAATTCCTTCCAGGAAAGGTGTAGTCTGCTCTTAGTCTCCCACCATTCTCCATTTCTTTTAGTAGTGTTGCATTGCTTTTGAAAGAAATCGCAAAGAAGTTTTACTGGCATTTGTTGTGCCATAAGATAGGCCTCTTTTCTGAACATGTAAACATCTGCAGGATTTTGCGTGATAGAGCCCTTTACAAAGTAACATGTGACTTTGTTGATGCTGCAACAAAGGGTGCAATTGGAGTTATCAATAGGTGCATCCCCCCCATAAATCCAACAGACCCAGAATGTTTCCACATGTGAGTACCAAGTAGAAATTGAATGCTGAAAGCGGTAGTAATTCTTTAACAGTATAGACATTTTAAATGCTGTTTGTTACTCAATCATCTTAACTGCCAGTTTCAGTTAAAATACATGTTGTACCTCTGTTCAGCTGGCTACTAGTTTGGTTTTAATGCCTTCTAAAATGTTTAAGAGCTTTTCAATCAAATCTGATTTCTGAAAATCTCGCACATGGACGCAGATACAATTGCTTCACACTCTTGTTGATGTGGGTGTGAAAAGAGGGATGAATGGCCCTGATTAAAGATGCAAAAGACTCTTTTTCACCAGACGTGCCAAGGGCTCCTCTACCCATGTATTGATGGAGGGTTTTTCTTCTTCTTTTTAGCCCAATTTCTCTTAGTTTTTTCTTGTTTCTACATAAATTTTCTTGTTTCTTTTTCTTTTCTATTGTAAAACATTAAATGATCTTAAGCTATATGTGTGTGTATATGTACGTATGTGTGCGTGTATGTATGTATGTATTATAGTATGGATCTTTTCCATACCCATGCCCAGGTTTTTTCTCAAAAATGCTGCGTCCACAACCCAGACCTATGTGACAAGGCTGAAAACAACCGTTGTTTCAGGGATAGGCTCTGTTGCAATATAATTCAGATTTCCAGAAGTACTAGATGAAAGGTGTTTTATGTGTGGTTATTTTTTATAATTACTTAGAGTAATTCCTTTTTCTGTCTTGTTCAGGTATGTCCACAACAATATATTCTTCAGTTTTGCAGTTGATTCTGATCTTTCTCAGATGTTCAAAAGTCCTGATAACTCTATCAAGTCCAAGTCTCTCCAGGACCCTGAGAATGACATTACTGTTCGTTCAACTTCTCTTCCACCTGCAGCTGATGTTAAGGGTTTGGTACATGGAACTGATGAAATGGCTGACCCAAAGGATACAATTACAGGCTCTGAGGGGCAACTAGCTGATGCTAAGGATAAACAGGCAGATATCCAAATGACTGATAATGAACAAGCAACATATGCATCTGCAAATAATGATTTGCGTGGGACAAAGGCTTACCAGGAAGCTGATATATCGGGGTTGCACAATCTTGCCATGGCAATAATTGACTATAGGGGTCATAGAGTTGTTGCACAGGTTTTGATCTTATTCTTTACATAGTCTATTGGCTAAGAATCAACAGTTCAACCAAGTTTTTTTTGATAGATAATATGATGTTTTGATTCTAGGATGTCTGCTAAAATTTTAGGCTAGTGATATTTTTGAATTGTTAAAAAAAGCATACATATGCATCACTGTCACAAATATTAGTGTTTTTTTTTCCAAAAGAAAGTGAAGGAAATGAAAAAAACATGAAAAATTGCAGTATATTAGAAAAACATGCCTTTATCACAATTCTCCCTTCTTTTAGAAAACAAGTGTTTTAATGGTTTTTTTGAGGTGTCTGTTTATGCATTGTTAAATACTTTGAATCTTTGTCACAAATATCATTCTTGAGAAAATCTCAGCTAGGTTTTTCTTGAGTATTTCAGCGAATTAGAACTTCTCGGCAAAATCTCTGGATAATCTTGACATTTGTTATAAAATTAAAAAATAAAAATTTAAAAAACCTTGGAAAGTATTAAATCTCTGGAAATCGTGTGAAAATTGTGATAAATGCTGGAAATTTTTCATTTTTCGCGAGCTTTTCAAAATCTTGCGATTTTCCCCTTATTTTATTTTACTTATTTTCTTGTAAATATTGTGAGATTTTCAAATGTCTCGTGATATCTGTGGCACTACTTTAAGTTTTGATCAGTGGTCTTGTAAAAGAATTACTGGAAAACTCAAATATTCGTGTTTTTATCATTTATATATATATATGTATATTTATGCATATATTAACTTTTTTAATTCCAAGATTTTGTCGAGAAAAAAAAAATTCTAATTAGTACCTGAAAATATGTCACCAATAAAAACCTGATACTGATATTTGTGATGATGATAAGCATCATTGATGAAATCCAAGTGTTAGCAAACATAATCATATTGATCACATCCATACTTTTGCCAAAAAGTGCATATAATTGCCATGAATCCCAGTAAGCCTTGCAAGAGATATCTTGTTACTATGCAAACACACCAAACACACCCGTACATACTTTTTAGGTTCTGTTTTTCTTAGGCTTCATATTAAATCCTTGAAAAAAAAAATTACTAAAAGTTATGAGCCATTAGATGAATTCTTTATTGCCCATTTATTTAAATCCCTGCATTGTTTGGACCCTGGTTCAAAACCATGATTCAGGCCTGGATTGGCTTTATCTCGTCAGTGAGTTGGATAAACAGCTCATTTGGGTTAGGTCATAAAATGAGGATCTTCTTCTGTCATTTCATGAACAGGTTGGCTACAACTGTAAATAGGTACTAGCTAACTACAATTAAATAATGATATATTGAAGTGTTGGTTCTCATTCAGTGACTTATAAAACTGAGAATTTGTATCATAATATGATAAAACTTAAAGTTGGAATCATAGAAGGGGCATAACTGGAACAAATGGAATAATGAAAAGGGGATAACTGAGATTTTCTCTGCATTTTCATCTATTTCAAGTACATTTGACGTCTTCAATTCATACCGTGAGAAAACCATCTTAAACTTGGTTGTCAAGCCATGGACTAGTTAGTCAACCAAGTCTGCAGTTGGCCAAGCATTGACTAGTCCATGTTCACAGAATTATCAAGGCCCAGTTTCTTAAGTAGGAAGCAAAAATATAAGTATTTACGGTAACAAAGATCAAATACTCAAGTTTCAAATTCCAGACAGTGTGTCAAATTAATTTTGGGACAATGATGGAATTAAAATTTTGAAACAGAGCTGGTTCCACTGGAAAGCACAACTACAATCTCAATTCCCATATAATGGAAGCATGTTTCCCCTTTATATGGGAAGCATGTTTCCCCTTGAAAGGGAAACATGCTTCCATTAGAAAAGGAAGTACACTTCTGGTTGTAAGGTAATCTCACTTTTTCCAACTTCCAGCAATGCTTTGGAAGTGCCTTGCTTTTGCTTCCGAAGTATTTCTCCCAAGTCCCATGGGTGCTTCTGGTAATCCTGGAACAGACTGGTTCTTGTGTTAGGTAAATTGCATAATACTTCTTCTTTTCTTTTTCCTTTATAAGTTTATTCAGAAAGTACCTTCAGAAAATACTGTTATTTCTTTACCTGTTTCTTTTTTTTTTTTTTGCAATTTCTTTTTCCCTTTTGGACATATTTTGAGTTTATTTTTATTGTTGAATATGTTTCTTTTTATGTATATATATGTATGTAAGTCGTACTGCCAACCATACAGGTTGAGATGTGCCCAGGATGACAAAATGTAAACTGGGTATTGCACTGGTTCAGGTTGGTACTACTGCTAGAAAGACCAGGCAAGGTTGGGGCAGCCAAAGGCTGCTTATTGTCCAGCACTGGTTATATAGATGTGGTGAAGGATGGAGTCTGCTTATCAAATATGATCAAGTAACTTCTGTCTTACAAAAACTGGTTCATGGTTAGGTTTGCACAATGACTCTAGCAACGTAACCTCACCTCGACTTGTTTAAAGTTGGCCCAAGCTCATTTCATGTTTGAGCTGATGCTTAAACTTGATAAATTAAACAGGTTGACTTTGAGCTATGCACGCGCGACTTGTGCAAGCTAGATTATGCTCAATAAGAGCACATATGTCACAAAGATTACACGCTTATCACAGAAAATGCTTCTTGTGAGATGGGCATCCTTGTGCCTCATAAACTCATCACACTCTTTTGAAATTTGTACCTTAAAATATTAATAATTTTATACTCAGTTTTCACTCAGCTGTGGCTTGAGCTTAGCCAAGCTGAATTCGAGATTCGATGAGGTCAACCGAGCCGAGCATACCATGACTTGATCTGAGGTCGAGCTGCCTCTAGTTGGCTTGAACTCAATTTGTGTACAGTCTATTCATGGACAACCTTTTATTCTGTTAGCCGGTGATTATTTAGGAATTCTTATTGTTAGAGTAAAACAGTGACATAGTTTGTTGGTTATTTAACTTTAGTCTACCAGCAATTGCATTCGACAAGATGTTAGACATATTCAGCAGTCCATTGCAGGGGGTAAATTTTGCAGCTTTTATAAATCTTTGCTCGTTAGTATTGCTAAATAACATTGGTAGTTATGATTCTATGAAGTTGGATTCCAAAGTCTGCCTGATTTAGTTATGCAGATTATGTTTTTGTTCATTTCATACTGTGCTGGTCATAGACAGCATCCTCCCATGACTTACTCTATTCATTTTCTAATTGCAGAGCATTATTCCTGGCATTCTTCAAGGAGATAAATCAGACTCTCTTTTATATGGTTCTGTTGACAATGGCAAAAAGATTTGCTGGAATGAAATGTTTCATGCTAAGGTGATGTTTTTCTTGATTTGGTTTTTTATAATTTGGCTGAAGTATGACATAAAAGTTTACACATGGATGTGCAATTTTGGCTTTTGCACCTGTGTCATGGCTGCCTGTGCTGCTTGGGTATGGCTGTCTTCACCCCACCGCTCCCCCCTACCACCCCAACACAAAAAAAAAAAAAAGAAAGCGGAGGATGAGGATGTAGAAGAAATAGATTCTGCCCTTTTGGTTTTTAGGTTTCGTCTTTTTTTTTTTTTTTTTGCCTTTTGTTGGGGGGAGGGGTTGGTGGGTTTGTAGGCCCTAGGACAGAGACAAGAGTCACAAGACATGATATGGGAAGCAGAAGCAAGAAGTGTGATGACCTAGAAAACCAGTGGTTGGCAAACTAACCGAACTAACTCAAAGTTGGCTTGGATTGGACATAAGGGTCTTGATCCAGGCCATGACCCGTTTCAAACTACCTGCTGCTTGGATTGTTGGCTCACTGATTTGGGATAAGATCAGCCAGGTCTGGCTTAATCTGGTTTTGAGCGATACATTGTGGAATGTTGAGTAGAATTGTTAATTCAACCTTATTTTATGCATTCAAATGATTTGCATCCCCTGTGGAAGAGTCATTTTCCCTCTCGAAGCATTCTCTATGTATGTGGAGCATGAGGGTTTTAGACTTTTTAATTCTAGTGCCAATGATGCCATCTTACAACCTTTCATGTGTCTGGTGGCTCTTGTGCTTTCTCTCTTCTCTCCGGTCAGTGCCTTCTTTTTCTTCTCTCTTTCTCTCTCTTTCTCGCTCTCCCTCCCTCTCTCGCTGGTGCTGCATTGGCCCTGGCAGATGCAGTTCCTATTTTTCTTTCTCTCTCTTTTTTTCTCTCTCCCTCTTTCTCCCCACAGATGCGCGCACACACACACACATTTGTTTAATGTATTTATTGAGTTCATGGTAGTATATAGAAGACCTTCGATGTTTGAAAACTGTCTGTGTACTTAATAGCTTGATAAGCTTCTCAACAAGTTTGAACTAAAGGCTTATGGAATATATTGTAGTTCTTGCTTGTCTGTCAATCATTTAATTGGGTAACCTGATTCCTTGATAGACATTCTGCTAACATGTTGCAATACTACTGATTCTTTTAATGGTCTGAGCTTCTGATTTTCTTCTATATGCATGTATAAGATTGCTAGTTTTGTTTCTATTATTCATATGTGTTGAAATATATGTATTGGGACCGGATCCGGATCTCTGGGGCGCGGGTACCGAGGTCGGCTCGGTACCCTAGGCGGCTTCTCCTCTCCCTCCTTTATATTCTCACTTAAGTGTAATTGTCGAATTAAGTGAAAATCAATTTCTCTCTCCTAGGGTTGCGGTGTGCCCCTAGGTTAGAGCTTCTCCGTGGTTTTTCACCTCTTCACGAGGTTTTTCACGTATATCGTGTGTTTCTTCTTCTCCCTTCGTGTGTTGCTTGTTTCTACATGGTATCAGAGCCACCACGAAGGTGAAATCGTTCGTTTGCCGTTGCCGTTGCCGCCGCCGTTGCCGCCGCCGTTGAAGTTGTTTTTGCGCCGCCGTCGCCAGATCTGCGCCGTCGCCAGATCTGTGCCGCCGCCGCCGCCTGTTCCGCCACTGCCGCCGCCTGTTCCGCCAGTTCTGCCGCCGCCAGTTCCACCGTCGCCGTCGTCGTGGGTGGTTTCTGGCCTTCCGCCGCCGCCTAGGGCACCGCGGCGTCGCCTTGGATTGCGCGCCGTCGCCTTGTGTTGCGCGCCGTCGCCTAGGGTTTCGTGCCGTCTTCTCTCCTTTGCTGCTGGCTTTGGTGCGTCTTCCC
>JAANDH010001704.1:16724-34622 GCA_011799765.1 Nymphaea thermarum | reverse complement strand
ACCAGTGAACAAATAGCTGATCTCTTCACCAAAGGACTCACATGGCAGCATTTTTGGGAATTGAAGAACAAGTTATGCATGGTCAAATCCCATGCACAACTTGAGGGGGGCTGTTAAGCTTATGTACATGGGATCGGGTCAGACAGACCCGATCCAATTCTTTTATTCTTTAGTACTCCACGCGCCCCAATGTACTAGGTGGTGGCATACTTGTGATTTTTCACCTTTTTGTGTATAATCTGTTGTAAGGTGATTAGGTCACTATTTTTTTATATAACAAAAGATTAAGGGATCGCAGGGCTTATCGCCGTCTGCACCTTTTGCCTCCATCGAACTATTCTCTATCTTTTCTTCTCAATTTCTTGTTTACAGCCGGAGAGACACGAACTTCTGAAGATTCTTACACTATTTACCACGTCATGATTTGTTAATGAAGTAAACGTCAAACAATGTTTGGAATCAATACTTTGATCTTACCCAATTTAGTTACAAATTGATGATCTAACATGCATCTTACTCATAACATGCATTTTATGACAGAGATAAAAAAAAAATTACATCCTAAACAGATGCTTGCACTTGGTTTCATCTCTCTACACCAAACCGCAACCGACATGTCAGTCAAAGGAATTAGCTCTTAGTAAACTGACTTGCCGAAATAGAACTACATGGAGAAGTAAACTTGTAGCAGTCAGTTCAGCAGATCCTATTCAAATTGGTATGAGAAACTCCAACAACCAAAACCATGAAGAAAAAAATTCCATGCAATTAAAACAGCTACCCAGTGCACAACACCATAGGTATAAATGTTAATCACATCTTCACATTCAATCCTAAAGAATCTAAAGGTTGACAATCTTAAGCTAGGCTTCTTTCAAAGTGTGTCTTTTGTTCTTAGACTAAGAACCTCCTTTGTTTTCTTGATACCTTCATCTGGATCATGACTATTGTCTAAATGTGAAGTTTCAAAGAGCACCTAACGTCCCACCCAAAAGAGTTGTTTTTTTTCTTACATCAATAAATTTTGGCCAAGTCGTTAGCACTTGTGGATTTGTGGCCATTTCAACATCAAAGCACGTATTGGCATCAGCGTATATAATCCTTGCTTGATCTCATGCTCCATCTACTTGGATACCATATCCTGCAACATAGAAGCATCACCATGTATTTTATAAGCAAGTTTCATTGGAAAACCAAAGTAACGAAGTAACAAAATACAAAAGAAATCTGATCTGCTTATGCTATTTTATTGGCTATAAGAAACTAGAATAACGAAATACATATGAAGGGGAAGGCAGATGAATTATTGATCTTACGTCAGTGGAAACCATGCACCAACCAAAGATCGGATTCATGCTTCATCCTTGACCCAAGTGTAGAGAGAGAGAGAGAGAGAACACGTAAATTGCAAGATATTCCAAAAGTTGGAAAAACCCTAGTGTGCATGGTTGTGCATTAAGAAATGCAAACAAGTCTATACAATCCAAATAAGATCCACCACAGGAGGGCATAAACAATGACTCAAACCCAGCATGGAGCTTGTAAGTCCTATTAATCGCTTGACCAAGCTAACAAAGAGCATTAACTGATTATTTAGTATTTCAGCAAAATAATTCTTTGATAGGTTGATCAATATTCACACTAACAAGTTAAAACAAACACATGTTGAATGATTCAAAACAACAAACCATGGCGGGTCGACTAGAAAGGATGGAGACTTCTTCAATGATTAATCAAACCATGGACAACATGGATGAGAAGTTGCAGGTAGTGGTCACAGGTTACCAAGTGATGAGAACAATGCTTGAGGAGTTGCTCGGCAAGACGATAACAAGCATTGCTGTTCGAGAGAACATGTACCCCATAACTCAAGAAAATATTCTTGTTGATAGCAGAAAATGGGCATAACCTAGAGATGCACCAGAGTTTTTAGACGAGTACGACGGTTCTGAAGGTAAAGCTGATAATAAGAAGAAGCATGTGGATGAGTTCAGAGAAAATGTTGGTGAAGATGTGGGCATCGTTTCACTCTCATCTCTGCCCAAGGATGTCGTGTTTTGGAATGCTCAACACCACGTGCGTGCAACCGTCACATAGCTAGCACCTAGTAGCAGAGGTGGTAGTTCCACTCGTTGGACACTCAAAGACAGCTCCTATTTGGAAAAAAGAGATGTCAGGAAGATGACTGCATGGATTGGGATAAGAGGACATTGATGCAGCCAGAGAAACCCCCTTGGGGTCAAACCATAGCAGCCATTACACAGCTGGATTTCATGGTGAAATCCTTAGAACTGGATCGGTTGTTAGCAATGGAATAATTTGGGAATCACACTTACTAGTATTGTTCGCCACCCCCAAACCAGCATGCATTGTTGACAGCCTATGATAGAAGGTTTGGAGATGGAATCTCACCAGGGAAGTTCAATTCTGTGTCAGTATTAGAAGATGTTTCGATGGTTGTGGGTGACTCGAATGGGGAAAACCCCATTTCTGTGGCAGGTTATATGGCCTCTCAAAGGGAGATTCTGCCATATCTTTGTAGGATGATAGAATTAATCGATTTGCCAAGTGATTCAGCCATAAATTGTGGAAACTCTAATTGTCATGCATTTAAGGACACAAATCAATATGTTGGTGTCGCATCTCAGTCCGTTAAACAGGGGGTTGAGTGGCATAAGATAGAAGCTCCTATACTACTCAAGGCTATGGAAATGACTCCAAATCAGAGGAACTTTTGCCTTACAAAAATGGAACTCACGGTTTCAGCATCCCAGTTCTTGAAGCCAACAGACATCATTTTTAGCTTTGGTGGTCTCGCTATTGTGAGTATGGAAGCTATTCCTTTAATGCATGGGGACCAATCAGGAAAACACAACAACGATGCTCATTCTTCCGAGCAGGGGTGTTTCTTCGTAGAATTTCTTATTTTATTTCACAACCATGGTCAAGCATGGCAGCATTCACAAGGTCAAGCAGGTGTGTTACATCCTCCCACACACTTCAGTAAAACAACCATTCATGGTGGGGAACCAATAGGTTTCACCCCACTCTTAAAGAAGGATATATCCTAGATCTCATCAACAAGCATGCAGTCTACAGGGCACTCAAAATCTGGTTATGCTCAAAGGCCCAATGCTTAGTTGTAGAACACAACAACTTTCATGTGACGATAGAAAACTGCGGCGAAGAAAAGACATTTGTGGTATGGGTCAAGTCCAAATAGAACCAGGATACTGAGGGTAAAGATGATATAGTAAATTCAAGTCTTGGTCAAACTGGTGCCCACATCATCAAGTTCATGCCTGAGAAGTTTGATAGTGGCAAAGGACGTCCCATCTTGTGGTCGATGTCCACGGAGTTGAGGCCTATCGAATGGACTAAACCTTCTAAGGTGCCCAACTATGAAACTGAAAAGGTGTTGTTAGATGATATAAGGAGTCCTGTGGTCAATTATTTGATCTTAAATATAGAAGTTTGGGTTGCCAACACTCGGGAGAATCTTGAGATTTTTGAGAATATTGGAAGCTCCTGAGTGGTGTAGTGTTGGGTTGCTGGTCTCCTGCCAACAACAAGGCTAGTGGAAGAAATAATTATCATAGAGTTAGCCTTGGGGAGGATGTTTCTAAAAGACAGATCAATGGCTTTAGTATGACTCTATGCTGCTGCCAAACGATAATTCAATCATGTGCTATACTTAGTGTCATCGTTGACGGCTGGCCCCCAACTACATCAAATTGCCTGGACACTGAACCTGTTTTGATGTGTTTGAAGAATGCGTTGGCTGATGCTGAAATTGAGACTGAGTTAGTGAGATATTTGGAGGAACATAACAAATTACTTAGAAATGGTTTAGATGCATATGACGCCATAGGAAATGGTCGGTATGTGCTAGAAGTAGCAGAGGATGTTCATGGGAAAATTTCTACAGAACAGCAGCTTCACTCCTCAAGGAGGTTCTAATGGCATGGTAGAAATTGATGGAAGTAGCATCAAGGCCTTTGGCTGCACAAGTGAATCCTCAAACATCAATAATGACTTATGGCTATACTCATGTGCATATGGGAGACCAATTATTGAATACTATGATCGAACCAAACCTGCACCTTCGTACAAGGCAGCTTGTTACAACCACCAACGTTAGGGGCATGGCACACCACCTCCATATTTGTAGAATATATTTCCTTCACGGGTAATGGAAAACCATTCCCATAAAACCCTATTTTGTTGGTGAAGAGGCCTTGTTCCTTGTCAACATGGGATCAAACGATGGACTGCTGAATGCTGATCATGACAAGTTTATGGGAAATGGTCGGTATGTGCTAGACGTAGCAGAGGATGTTCATGGGAAAATTTCTACAGAACAGCAGCTTCACTCCTCAAGGAGGGACACATGCTTTACTAGCCTAGGTACCATCCCTACTGTAGTGAAATCTTGGAGAAGTTCTAATGGCATGGTAGAAATTGATGGAAGTAGAATCAAGGCCTTTGGCTGCACAAGTGAATCCTCAAACATCAATAATGACTTGTGGCTATACTCACGTGCATATGGGAGACCAATTATTGAATACGATGATGGAACCAAACCTGCACCTTCTGTACAAGGCAGCTTGTTACAACCACCAACGTTAGGGGCATGGCACACCACCTCCATATTTGTGGATTATATTTCCTTCACGGGTAATGGAAAACCATTCCCATAAAACCCCATTTTGTTGGCGAAGAGGCATTGTTCTTTGTCAACATGGGATCAAACGATGGACTGTTGAATGCTGATCATGACAAGTTTTACCTTGGAGGCAGACCGACATACAAAAAGAGTATTGCAAGAAACCAGATTGAAAGATTGCAACCAAATCCGTAAGGGTGTAGATATAGACATCATTGAAGTCTTGCAGTTGAATTGGCAATTCCTTTTCACTCTAGTTGAGGTTAAGAAACCTGAGGCCGAGATGGCAGCAACTCATATAATTCAAAACACCTAGGTAGAGTGAACATAGTTTCCCCTTTTCACCAGATGGAAAAGAGAGACATTGAACCATGTAATGTTTTCAACATTACTTTCCTGGCCCTGGATTCTGTGGAGATGCGAAACTACAACATGGCGGAGGCCCACAATTTTACTAAGTATGATACTCAAAGCAGGCCATGTGAAGAAACTGTGAAAGATAAGGTGAAGGGTGGGACTGAGAGCCTCAAGGATCAAGTCCAAGGGACTGACTGGAAACAAGTATAAAGGGAGTCAGCTTCATAGGCTTCCACATCTCTTTGACGAAAGTCAGTGCAGAAGTTAACTGGAAAGAACTTGAATCAAGAGATTTTTCTTCCTGTTCTTTGACCAGCTGAATCAGGGGATTAGTTTTTTCTTTGATGAAGCATAAAAAATTCATAATAATAAGAACAAAGGGCAGAAACCCAAAAAAAAAAATGCATGAATCCAAAGGATTTTTACCAAACATCGACTGCAGCTGTACTTAAAAAATGAGTTAAATGCAGCTGATATATTCTCTCATTAGTGGGCAAAGCTGGCACCGTCTAAAGACCCAAGACCCAGTTGTTAATTACCGAATGAAGGTCCAAGACCGGCAGGTCGGACTGAGTCGAGCCTCGTTCTTACTTCAGCACCAATGGGTCTGTGTAGGCAGTTGCCAACAGAGGCCAATTTGTGGCGTCACACCTGTCCCTTGCACTTAATCTGAATCTCATATGAAAGAGAGTAAGAAAGCAAGATTTTGTCTCTCCTCAAAGACAGACCACACGCTGAAACAAATTTAATGTGTGAGCACCTGAACTCAAGCTTGGGTGCCAAATGACTAAAATGCCTCAGATAAGCAAGAGTCTATACTACCTCATATAAGGATAAATGTGGAAAGGTGAAAATTAATTGTCTTTTAAGCAAACAAAAATGCATACCCACATAACCACGTTGGAACATGTAATTAAGAGTTAAGCCACTAATTTCAACAGTTAACTCCAAAGGGTCATTGGGCAACAGGACATTGAGTGGATGATTCATACATTTTTTTTTTTGTTTCAGCCATTTTTTCTTATTATTATGATTTTTTTTATGCTTCCGAAGGAAAATACTAATCCCCTGATTCAGCTGGTCAAAGAACTGGGCATCGATGAAGAAATCAAATTCAATGATTTTAAACAGACCATAAACGTACTTGAAGTGAGTAGCTCTTGTTTTACTGTTCGAACTTTGAAGTAATATTCAAGGTGGAGACGTTGATTTAGAATCGGATATTTGATCGATGACTCCATATATCAATTATATAAGATCATCATAATAAGCATGTCACAAAATTGGCTGATGTATCCCCAACACCTATTGGAAACCGATGCACCTTGATGCCAAATGCTTATAGGACTGCTGACTTTTTGCAGCTTCGATTGCTTACTCTCTTAAGAAAGATAACAAAAACATTACTCTCTCTCTCTCTCTCTCTCTCTCTCTCTATATATATATATATATATATATATATATATATATATGATCCATAAATGTAACCCCGTATGACCTATCTTTCATCTCATTTCAGTGCTGATTTTGAGATTGGCAGCTTCAGCCTGTTCGCATCTTCTTTTCTCTGCAATATCGTTGGTGAAAAGAAGGCAGAAGTAGAAGAGCTAATTCAAACAAAAGAGAGATAGAGTTATCAAATATATATTATGGAGGAGGGATCAAATAATAACAAAAATTATTACCATAGAAGGAGGAGAAGGGTGGATGGGATGAAGGTGGTGGTGGCGCAAGTGGCGGTAGCAGGGATGACCGTCCTCTACAAAATCTCCGTAGACCGAGCTGCCCTAGGACCTTTACGTTTCCGTATCGCGCCAACCTGAATGTGTGGAACTTTGTCTCCATAAAATTAAATCATACCAATTATT
The DNA here is from genome assembly GCA_011799765.1 of Nymphaea thermarum. Taxonomy (NCBI): domain Eukaryota; kingdom Viridiplantae; phylum Streptophyta; class Magnoliopsida; order Nymphaeales; family Nymphaeaceae; genus Nymphaea; species Nymphaea thermarum. The sequence continues at coordinate 27,731 of JAANDH010001704.1, read as the reverse complement.
TGTTGCAGAAAACTTATGGGGTTCACAGAGTCTCCAGACCTACAAGGTTTTTTTTATGGCAGCACTGCCGGCTAAAGATGACTAAGGCTTTTTATGCTCAAAAGCAAGGAGGAGGAGGGGCAGAGCTAAGGGGGGCCTCGCCTGGGCCGTGACCCCACCTCAATTTTTTTTAATTTACATGTAAACTTTAAAAAGATTTACTTGTCCTATATAAAAATTTTGAAAAATGATATTTCGGCTCGCGTCAAAATTTAGAAACTTTAATTCGGCCTTCTCATGAAAAATTTCAGGCTTTACCCCTGAAGAGGAGGTCACGGTTCCAATAACACGGTTCCAATAGCAACAGAGGAATAGACTTTTCCTTTAGGGGTGAGGCTTCGTTCAGGCTTCCAACCAGCAACAATCTCACTCGTCTCATACCAATAATTCAGGCAACAAGAAATCTGGCCCTTCAGAGAACGTCACTTGTCAAATACGTAGGAAATTGAGTCATTTTGCGATTCGATGCTACGGCCACTCCTAATGCTGTCAAGGGCTCACTTACTCTCTAGAATGTGCTATTCATTCTCAAAACTAAAAAATAATCTTATTTTCTATTAACCAATTCACCACTATCAATAGTTTTTTGGTTGAGTTTTATTTTGACTGTTTGATTATACAGAACTTGAATAGAAACCAGTACTGCACACAAGAACAAAAGGGAATAAAAGAAAACCAACAAACCAGTACTGGACACAAGAAAAAAAAAGAACCAACAAACCGACCTGGCCAACCCCGCCTCACAATTTCTGCAAAGAAAATACCTAAACAATAGACTAGTAGAAGCGGCTATTCTTCAATGAAATATGAGCAAGACATCAAAGTCAATGTCGATTACAAGCATAAAGACCTTCAATCAAAAGCTCTTAAAGAGACTCTATGGATCCACAACTAGACAAATCGTTCATCACGATGCTTGCAGCTCGATGCTCGAATGGTGGAAACCATCTGCGCCAAATAGGACGTCACTGAAANCCCCACAAAGGTGCATGTCACCATTTCGAAAGGTGTTAATACCAACCTCTGCCAGTCAACGAAGAAGACACAAACTTGGCATGAGAGACCCAACAATATGGATCAGGATCAGGTCTTGCATGGCAGCATGAACTCCTAGACAAGACTCAAAAAATCGATTTAGTGACACACAAGACTATTCAAAGCTGACGAGTGGCTTGTAATCCTTGGGGAGTGCCTGAGAGGTGTAATCACAAGAGGTTGATGACCCCAAGCATCGACAAGACTGGAGAGAAGACATGCTAGGCAGGGGCGGAGTCGTGATTTTTTTTAGGGACGAATCAAACAGTCTAACTTCGGATTTGGGTAGGGCCAAACTGAACTCGAATCTGAAAAATACATTGCACAACTAAAATTTTTTAATTTTTTCAATACATCTTTTTTTCCAATTAGCTGGGGTGGGGCCATGGCCTAGGCCCCCCCCTCCCTCCGCCCCTGATGAGCGGTAGGCGCTCCTTCAACTTGTCCTCGATCATCTGTGGCTCAGGATGAGAAATAGTGTGATGGAAAAAGCGTGAAAGAGAGAACTGGAGAGAACCATGATTTTATTGTTCCCTTGGGGCAAGACGTATAAAGTACAGAAAAGTTGTTGTTACAAAATTTTTTATTTTTGGTAACAAATACTAGATAATGCACAGCTATTTCTTTCCCTTTGTACAGCTAATTATTTCCCTATTTGCGACAATCTTTATCCTTCCAAAACTACTTTTCTAATCTTTTAACCATGGAGAATATAACCCATTTAGGCTTAACAGCTCTCCTGTGTAAATCTGATAATAAAATTATTGAAACAGATCTGTTGACAACAGAAACAGATCTAATGTTATGTAACCTTTATTCTTGACATTTTCCCTCAAAACTGAATGGAGGCGTAGAAACTTTTTTACGTGCACTTTGGATAGCAAACGTTTGAATGCCTCCTTGCCTATGGTTACCTGCTCTTTACTTCATATCATGTTTTGATTTCACGTTGACTGATTTTTTTCGTACTACATGACAATCTATGTCAATATGTTTGGTGCGCTCATGAAAAACTGGATTGACTGCAATATACATTGCAACCTGATTAACAACGGTTGGTTGGAGTCTTTTGCATATCAGTTAAAACAAAGGGCACATTTCCGATGAAGATCTCTCACCTACCGGCACCCTGATAGCAGCAATGAGGTAACGGTCTGAAATAGTGACTTCAGTGTTGACCTGCATTCGATGCTGCAGGAGGCAGGGCTATGCAAGCGAACACACGTAAATACTGCCGTTACCACCTTTCTTAATAAAACTTTGCCAATCTCTCATTGTTTTCAAGTCCCCAATGTCATATCACGTCATGTCACGAGAAAAGCCCTACGCATTGCATAAACCATGGCATTTGTGTTTGAGAAAGAAACTAGTCAGTAGTACCCCCTCCCCTCGTGGAAGGCGACCTAATATCAAACTTGAGCTGAGAAGAGATCATGCTAAAGAAGTAGCCAAATAGAATGGTAAACCTAAACGTCCTCCTATTATTAAATCTGGTTCTCTTTGTGACAAATATGAATTTTCTTTTGAAATGTAGGGGGATCTGATCAAGATTTCATCGAAAATAGAGATGCAGTTGCTCATCAAACTTCATAGCCATGATATTGTATCAATGCTAGATACTTACCTGCTGGATAGATAGCAACAATGCCAAAAGGAATATCCCATGGTTTCAAACATGAACATGTGGAGTATAGGAGCTGGAATTGTTACGAGATGGAAGTTATTGCCTCTTATGGCTTCGCGTAGATTGACAAACTACTACTTGATCAATCTACAAGTACCTATAGAGATATTGTGTTATAGTTCGTAGTTTGCAATGCCTGCCCACATCCAAACGTTGTTGTACTTTGTCAGACCATAGAGGAGCCAGAAGGATGGATATCCTAATATAAACTAAAAGTAAGATAAGATAAAACACATATATTTAATGCGATGCAAAAAAGACAACTTGTGATCCTTAGGGAGTCATTTGGTAGTGTTCCTCAACGATCCCTTATAAGGGACTAAGAAATGAATGTACATGTTTTTATGCATTAAATTTCCAAAGTCCACGGGCAGGTTCTCCTAATTTTGATGTGCAATTTTGCAACAAAAATAATTTCAGACTTCATGCTTACTAGAATTCAAGAGCTTGTGTGCATGTATGTGTTTGCAGGGTCATTTAAGAAATAGTCTAACACACGCATACCCCAAGTGGCAAACCAGAGCCAAGATTGCTAAACTCCGGATTATACCCAACAGGTACGCGGAACTCAGCCCGATCGGGCAAGGACCGGGCTGAAAAATAATCAGCTCAGCAGGCCCTGGTTGGCTCGATTTATTTTTTATATCATTTTTATTTAAAAATGATATATATTTTATTATTAAAAATATATTTTATATATAAAAATTTTATTTTACATTTTTAAAATTATTTTTTTATTTTAAAAGGTCCAGATGTCGAGTATCATACCGGGCCCAAACTCTATTTTAGGGTGTTGGGCCAATCCCGAGCCCAACTCTTATCGGGCCAGGGTGGCCCGAGCCTACTTACGCATGACAATTGCAATAAATTTTATGATTTAAGATCAGATGGGATTTATCTACGTGCTAGAACTGAATGATCTTATATGCTTATCAAATGGTGCGAATGTTTTCTCATCATAAAAAGAAAAAGAAACAATGGCTTAATTGTGTGTATGTTGTTGTGTGTTTTCCTTCTCCAAAAATGAGAAAAATGAAGATTTTTAGTCTATAGAGCTTTGAACCTATGAAAAGTGAGCTTATACATTTTTTTTTCTCATCCCAACTCATTATATTAAATGTGATGTTCATGAGTCAAGCATGAACCAATTATGAAGCAATAGTTCGGACCAATAATAGCACCTACATCGTGCCAAAATTTGATCATTATGTTTTTAACTACTAACCTTCAACATTATTTTTTTTTCTTCTTCTCTCTTCCAGATGTCAAGATGGGCTAGGCAGACCAATTGTGCATCAACTAGAGGAACAAAGTGAATGCACGACATGTCCACAAACATTCAATAGAACTAAAGCAGATTAAATGAATTAGGGATAAGGAGAAGTGGATCGCCGACGTGTAGCAGTTCAAAATTTAACAACACTTGCAATTTTCCTATTGTTTGTCATAGATGAAAAAAAGCCTGACGAATTGAAGAAATATAGTTCACGAAGTCCAATAAAAATTAAAACAAGTATTCATTAACAACAAAACAACATATTACACAAAAATAGCTAAGATTCAATAATTAATGAACACTTACTTCTTTTGAGAAGTATTTCAGTCTTTTGAGAAGCAAACAAGATATTGGCTCAATTAGGACACTTGTTTTGCAAAACTTTTCTTACATATGCTGGACTATTCCTAAGTGCATGGAAAAACTGGCTGTGAGAGCTGCATGCTCCTGACTCAATTAGCTACAACTGAACACTGTCTATCTGATCTTCTTTTATGCCGTGCTCTAGCACTTGATCCGCACCAATGCACTTGCTGGGTTGGAGCCCAAATTAGTTGCTTCTCCAGCAGACTTGTGTGCCTGAAGCTGGACAAGTTCCTTCTCCTCTTTTCCTTTGCCCCAATCCAGCATCAAGCACATTGCTGTATATCGTTTCAAATTTCCATTCTGCATCTTGGTAACTTTATGTTATTGGAACCATATATTATATATAACTGCAACCAAATACTATAATATATAACCATACATTATATATACATATTCATATATCACCATCCCATGCAGAATGATACTGACCGAAGAAATCAAACTCTCATAACAATATGGTTGCAGTGAGGGAGGCTGAATTAAAGTTTTTAGTTTTTAAATTTTGGCACAGACTTAAATATGATTTTTTTAATATTTATATAAGACAAGTAAAATATTCTAAACTTTACACATAAATTTAAAAAAAAAAAATCAGTTGGGGCCAAGGCACATGTGGCCTCCTCGGCTCCGCCCCTGGTTGTATACTTGTATTATATATGCTGTAAATTAAAAACATAAATACCTATAGTTTATTGTTTACACTAAAGTTGGAATTTCAGAATGTCTGTTATAGGGAAGCCCGTAGGAATGGAGATAATTTAAGAGGGCATTTGACAACATTTTTTTAAAATGATCCTTTCTCTCACTACTTGCCCACTGATCGCCCCGTCTTAAGACTCATCTCACTGTGATCAATTACAGCTTCCAGTTCCCCACTTTCTCTCTCTTGGTTCACATCAAGCACCCAACTCCCCCCCTCCTGGCTCAAACCCAGCAGCTCACTTGACTCCCCATCGATTGATGAAGAACCCATTCTCCCTCTCCTATTGCACGCCCAATACCCCATTTCTCCCTCCAGATCCAGGTCCAAAATATCATCAACTCCCACTTCAACTGTGAGTGCTTTCTCTCTCTTGCTGCTGCACCTACATATATGCGTACAATTGGAAGCAGTCTCATATTATAAATTCATTGTAGTCCAAATGGGTTTCGAAAAAGTCACATTCTTGAGAGGTTTTTTTTTTTTAGAATTGAACAAAGAATGCATAAAGCTGACCACATCTTTAAAGTAAAGAAAACCTGCCTGGTAGGTTAAATTGGGATTCATTAATTACGAGTAACATACATTGCAGGAGAGTCTCAGCTGAAGAACAAGTCATTTGTGAAAGGCAGTGATGTTATGGTTCCTATGTTCCATTAGGCAGGAGATCCGCCCATTTTTCATTTGTGCAAAGATCGGGTCGGGTCTGCACGAGCCGGTCTTGGACCCGACTCGGGCTTTAGATAGCCCTGCTTAGGATATGTGTCAATTCATCCATGTTTATTTAAAGCTCATGCTTATTCAAGTGTTTCATGTTTTTGATTGTTGTCTATTGGGACAGGACAGATAGGACGTCCTGTCAATCACTCTACTGTGCTGTTCTCATGGACAATGATGTTTCTCGTCCGTCGTTTGATGATTTTAGGAACAGACCACTACGTTCTTCTTGTCTGACGTTTGTTTCGCATATGTCCGTTCTGTCTGTTTTGTCCGTTCTGTCATCAGTTTGTTTAAGAACTTTTTGAAGTTGAAGTGGGAACTTTTTGTTTTCAGGGTTTTGAGAAAAAAAACTTTTCCAAATTTGAGAAAACCACAGTTTGATAGGAAAACTTCCACCCCTTTGAACACGCTCTTCTTCCATTTTCACCATCAAGAACAATTTGAGTCCAAATGAGTAAGAAGATGGAATAAATGATCAGAAAATCAGTTTCATTGCTTCAGCAATAAAAGGGCGAAAGTGAGCAAAATTTCAGAAGGAAAAAAAGAAAGAACACACAGAAGTTTTAGCTCATGCTGATTTCATCTCAAAAAAGANTAGTTCGGCGACCGACTGGCCGAGGCACCTGAAGATCCTGGCCTTGACCTGCGCCCTCTTGGGTGGAAGATTCCGGGTGCGAGGCAGCGGAGGATTCCGGGTGCGAGGGGGAAGAAGAGAGAAGGGGTGAGGGGGAGACTCAGAAGAGAAAAGGGGGAGAGGCGGAGGAGAATGAGAGAGCTCGAAGCGTCGAGAGCTCGAGGGCGGGAAGCTCGGGGGCGGAAGATGTTCCGAGGGTTAGCTCGGAACAGACAGGGACAAAAAAATCATTTATACCCTCCTTCAGTCGTCCGTCCTGTTCAGCCTGTTCGGTGTCCAATGTTTGATGAAAAAATCTACAAAACAGAACACGCGTGTCCTGTTCTGCGTGTCTTGTGACCATCAAACGACCTCTCAACTTACTGTATCTGTATATAAATTTTTAAAAATTCCTTTCTGACAGCTACCTCTACTTACATGCTGAATTTTTTTTCTTTGTTATATAACTCAAAATGGTCAGAAACAGAGGAAGTATATGCAGGTATTTAGTTTTTCATTGTGTGATGCATTTGTTTTTAACCTTGCATTCAGAATGACCAGGAATTAATTGCTCATCGATGGCCGCCAGACTATGGCCAGTGCCCCCAGACATGAATGATCCGCCGATGAGAAGCCAGTCCATGACAGTTTCTCTCCAGCATCTCTTTGTCGACTTGGATTTGGCAGAGACCCCACTGTGGGGTGAAATTTCCGGTCGCCGAATGAGGCTTTGCACAATTCCCTTCGCGTCAGTTAGGTGTCTTTCAAACTTTGGGGGGACCGTGGATGATTTCTTGTGATATTTCTTGCGGATGGACATCATACTGTATACCAATCAAGTCCAGATCCGAGACATGACCCGTTTAATGACCTTTTGGCCGGTTGGGTCTGCAACACAGCCTCAGTGGCTTCTTGGCTTCTTGGTTTGGGTCCGACATGCCAAGAGATTGAGATCCGAGTGAAGATAGCACGTCACTAATTCACGTGAGAAACTGTTTTTTAAATTATAATTGCTGTTCCAACCGGATCGAATGCCAAAACAGTTTCGTCCTCAAAGTTTGAACCAAGATCGTGTGAATTTTTAGCTATACCAAGTTCAGCTTTAATCGTTCAGGATAGGAGTTACATTAGCTATAATTAACTTTTTGAAATAATTCATAATTTGTTTTGTGACTTGAAAACACAATAAACTCCTGTTCCAAGATCCAAAGCCATCAAAAGGAACTTAAAAAGGAAGCAATAAACTTCACCTGACATATATTTTAACTTTTCAAGCATCTCAACATGCAATTATCACTAAATTATCACTAAACCTGACACATCGAGCCACTGGACCAACCGGGTGCCGGCAGCGTCGCTGTTATTACACATCTCAACATGCAAGCTGCCTTCATCTTCCCCTTTGAACAAATTTTTTGATCCCCTTTGAACAAATTTTTTGATTTCGGCGGTGCCTTGCATGGCTTCTTAAAATGTATAACGGAACGATGATTTCTTGAATATTTTCACACTTCAGATTGAGAGTACGTCTCTAGGGGCGCGGGTCAGGCCAGGCCTGAGTAATTTGAGTTTACATGACATACATGCTGATCCGATGTGCCCTAAAATTAAACAATAAATAATCATGAGATCCATGGGAATCAAATAAATAACTCAAGTACTACCATTAATTGTACCATTAATTGTTAAAGCATGGTGGATCAGCTAGGTTTTTACTGGATATAATTTGGCAAAACTCGAAGAAAAAACGAAAAAAATACATTAATTTTTTAAAATAAAAAACTAAAATGAAGAAAAACAAAATAAGTGAGAAACTAATAATACAAGCATGAAAAAATAAGTAGATTTGAAACAAATAAAAAATAAAAATAAATAAACAGTTGGCATTAAAAACAAAAAAAAATAAAGAAAATGAAAAAAAATTGAAGAATCGTTTTTTTGGCGTTAACAAAATAGCGGCATTTTCAAATTATTTATCACGTTTTTTTCACATTTTTTGGGAAAATGCATTTTTTGTGTCAGAGGCAAAAAATATATATAAGCGTATCATCCCCTGACATCTTTGAGTCCTACAACTAATTAATGCCCTAAGACTATTAGGTTTTTACATAAAAAGTGGACCTAATTTCTTGTTCAAACAAAACGTGCCAGTTACATTCACCTTCAAAGGTATATTTGATTTGGAAATAATTTTTTGATTTTTTTGAAGTTGGTCAGACATCAATTCAAGCTCGTGTATTAAACTTACTGTAAAAAAATAAATTATTGTTCTAATTTATTAGCATCAAGGAGGTGTTTGTCACCATCCATACTTTACAGGGAAAACCAAGTTTGAAGTAATTTGATACGATTGGGGCTGTTCCTGGCTAATTGACAAAAAAAAAAAGTTTCACATCTTCGCTGCCGATCGGCCCCGGCTGACTGATTAGAATAAAAAAATGTTAACATAATTTAATATATAAATAATATTGATATATATTAAATTAAAATAATATTTAAAATAAATTATTGGATCGAATCAGACCAACTTCAGTTGAGCTGATGCCTGATTTTAAGACTAGACCCTGGCCTAAGCCCGGCAGGGTACTGCTACCTGTCAAGCACCCATGGTCACCATAATGTCACATCCTCTGTTGTTGTGTTGCTATGTTCGAATGAAAATCTGAATGCCTAGCTCCAATGCATCTGAAAGATGACCTCAAGCTCCGCCCAATCTCTGATATCTTTTGTAGTAGCTTGTTGGGACATTTTTTTGTCTGTGGCCTCAAACCTGCAAGAAGGAATCCTCCTCAACATCACGTATGAGGAAGTTTTTGCTCTTTGACGTGCAAGAAGATTAAACATAGAGAGCAAGCATTAGGAGGAACTTTGCAATCTTCCTTTAGCTCCAGGAAGCCAGAAGTAGTCTTTCTGTGTGTGTAAGGCAAAGGTTGTTGTCGTTGTTGCCAAGCAAGCAATACCAGTTTATGATGCACTTTGATAATAACAAATGTAACATTAACTTAGACAAGGATAACACACAATGTTGCAATAATCCAACTTATTCTGATATCCATTTTACTAAGCATACCTTTCAAACTTGGCAGCAAAGTCTACCCTGAATACAAAAACCTCTTCAAAACCGGCATCGTTTTGTTTGTCCATGCAATTAAGCGTCCACCTGGCCTCATCCCGAAGCTGGAAAATGGTTGCAAACATTTCATCATGAAATCGAGCAAAAAGGGAGAAAAAACTAAGATGATCGAAAAACAGATACCTCCAGCAAGGTATTCCTGGTCATTCTGAATGCAAGGTTAAAAACAAATGGATCACACAATGAAAAACTAAATACCTGCATATACTTCCTCTGTTCCTGACAATTTTGAAAGCAAGAGTTATATAACCAAGAAAAAGAATTCAGCATGCAAGTGGAGGTAGCTGTCAGAAAGGAATTTTTAAAAATTTAGTTACAGATACAGTAATTTGAAGGTACATGCCAAAGAACACAAACTTGTGAGGTACACGACGTAACAAAAAACATGAAACACTTGAATAAGCATGAGCTTTAAATAAACATGGATGAATTGACACATACCCTATGTCATAAATCTCGCGATATATACAACATGGAAATAAAGAAAGAGAAAAGAAGCCTAATAGATAATAATCAAACAAGAAAAAGGCAAAAGTCAAAAGCTTTGCAAATGAACTGGAGGATGCACAAACCTAAGAAGCCCAAAGTCACCCGAAATATCTGGATTGGCTTCATAGACTGCTTGACACGAGCCGCACCAAGATCTGTTGTAAGGTATGCTAGTATAACAGACAACAGGAAACCATTCAAGCAGTCATGGCTATATATGGAACTTCTATTTCTAACCCAAATAGACTATATCAGAACGCGACACAACCAACATACCCATGAACTTCATCAGATTTTATTTATCAAAAGAATGAGTAAATACATTGAAAAAATGAAAACCAAACAACTAAGCCAACAAAGCTCCTACACAAACCCATTTCACAATGAAAGTGAAAAATAAACACGACAAGCACTATGCTGGAAAATCACTAAAGCAGACAAGCACTATGCACGTAACCCTAATCTCCTATTAATATGAGACTAGGGTGTGTTACCAATTTTACAAAAATAGTCCACTAAACATAAGACAATAATTAAGTGAACCTATTCTAACTTTCTAATAATTCAGAAAACCACCCGACTGCTATAAGTATTTAACACTCCCCCTCAAGTTGGAGCATAAATATCAATCATGCTCAGCTTGTTACATCCTCTCAAGAAATCGCCAATGGGAAGAGCCTTAGTGAACATATCAGCAGCTTGATCTTCAGAAGAGACATGAATGGTGTCAATAACTCCTTCTTGTACCAAGTCCCCGAACATAATGACAATCTACTTCAATGTGTTTAGTCCTCTCATGGAAAACAGGATTATTTGCAATGTAGGTTGCTGCTCTATTGTCACAGTACATCTTCATTGGGAGTGTCACAGAAATCCCCAACTCTAGAAGCACAGATTTGACCCAAGACATTTCAGCCGCAGTTTGGGCCATAGCTCTATATTCAGACTCAGC
>JAANDH010001704.1:0-15103 GCA_011799765.1 Nymphaea thermarum | reverse complement strand
TGGTGCCAAAAGACGTGAGATAGATATCACCACTGCCCAGAATAGGGGACAACTTGCCATCAGCCAACTTGACATGTTGTGGTGTAGTGAACCTAGTGAACGATAAAAACATTTGTGGCTGATTACAACAATGTCTGGATGCTCCTGAGTCAATCATCCATATCATACCTGGGTCCTGCGTGGGGGCACCAACAGAGAACGCCGAGTCTATGGTAGCTGTGCTGGATGAAGCAGGGGTAGATCTCTGAGCAAGAACCAGATCATATTCTTCCTTGCTTAAGTTGAGAGAATATAATGGAGATATAGGAGTAGGAGACTCAACCATAGAAGCAGCAACCTGTGGAGAAGTCACAGTAGAAGAAGAAGACCATAGAAGCAGCAACCTGCGGGTTTTCTAAAATCATCAGTTAAACAGTAATGACAGCTATAGATTTGGACTCTGTTAGACTCCGAATGGTATGCCAAACTACAGACCGTGCACCTTGCTAGATAGCACAAATAATATTTGCTAAAACATAAGCCTCTAAGTAATAAGACAAAAAAAAGATATGCATAAATCAAAGCAAAATCACCATACAAGTCTGCAGTTCACAATATAATACCTAAGCATTCAGCTTGTGATCAATGTGCAAGAAGGTACAGATACAACACGAGTTATAAACCATATAGATGTAGCTTTTCACTATTAATTTCTGTCATGTTGTACTCAATTTTCAGCTACTTTTCCTGAAAGTTTCAGCTTGCAATTCCTGTGATACCATGTTGCAACAGTTTCATGCAAGACGTAAAATGACAGCAAGTGATTGCCAATCCTTTAGAAAGCTATAGCTGATACCATCCAAGCAAAGACTACAAGATCACAACTAACCTAGCAAAACTAAAACAACTTCAACATAACATAGCAATCCTTTCTAGATATAATCTCAATACAATTACAAGGCAAACAAATAACAGTTAAATAAACCTAAAATAGGACAGAAAAATAAGAAATAACTGCTATCAATCTCAAGATCAAGAAGCATAAATAAGCATCATGTTTCAACAGAAAATGTACAATTTACTTAAGGAACTAATGTAACTAGGAAAGAAAACCTCCATACAAGGTGTCACAAAGAGAGTGCCCCACACCTGCAAACTCATGAGTTCCTCACGAACAAGGGTCAGAGCATTCAATTACAAGACATACCCGTGGAAACATACATGCATCTTCTTCACGTTCACAAAAGTTGTTGATATGACCATTGAAGCACAAGAAGCAATAGCCTTTGATAGACACAGCCTGTAAAGGTAGAAAAAGAATTAATTTTCATGAAGAAAAATGTGCATGTGCATGTGCATCATGAAGAAAAATGTGCATGTGCATCATCAATGGAGATCTCCTCTCTTCCTATTCAAACATTACCGAGAACGTCGTAGCCCGAATTGGCAGCTGTCAGATGCATTATATTAAAATTTAAACACAACAGTGTATACTTGGATGACCTAGTTTACACTTTTTGGCTAACTATTGTTATTATTATTATTATTATTATTATTATTATTATGTGTTTTCTTTATAATACTAAAGAGGCCAAAAAGTCTAAAAGGTTTTTACTTTGAGAAAATCTGAATATCTGCTTCTGACGACAAGCTCATGTATTTTTCTGTTTTATATATATATATATATATATATATATATATATATATATATATATATATTTATAATTTGACACACACCTTCAATTTAATGTTTTGATTGAAACTACAATCTAATATGAAATTTAAGCACATCGGACATGTGACCTATGAGAAAGTAAATTCTCTAATGAATGAGTCAATTACACTGACCAATATCTAAGGTCCGACCTGTTAGGTTGAACGATGAGGAAAGATCAAGTTGACAGTCAGATGTTTCCGACAGATATTTGTACCTTCTTCAACAGTAGTGACACACATAAAAGGTGTACAAGGAAATACGAAGCACAAACACTTAAAATTATCATTGTGTCATACGAAACAAAAATAGGCCAAACGTGATGCAAAAGTGCACATGCGCGTTCATGCCATATGGCAAAAAACGAATGAGAAAGCATGTAAAAGATGGTTTAAAAGTTGAAATAAGCATGCGACCGCTCACTCACTAAGTGTGCCTTCTCAAGACCTCAGCGATTTCTTCTTCCATATTAATTTTCACCAAGAATCTGCCATTTCCTGCTATAGAAAAATGTGGATTTTTTTAACCCTACTCCATTGTTGTCTTAACGAGGGCGTAGTCAGTCCCTGGTCTACCTTCCCCCAACAAGTCCTGCCACTGCCGAGAACCTGAGGGGTTCATTCAAACGCCTCGTTGCCTCATGGGAGAAACGAATCACTGGGACCTTGCCATCGAAGGCGACCTGAGCATCTTCGACATCCATCAGCTTCAGCTTCTCTTGCTTGCTCATAATCGATACTCAGGAACGACGAGAAGAGTCTCCTTCCTCCATCGTGACCTCTATTGGGGCCGCAGCTAACTCCTTGCCGCTGTCTTCCGACCCCCGGGAAGGAGGATCGACCATCGGGGGACCGGCGGCCATAGCCGGACTCGTTCCCACTGCTCGTGCCAGGCGAACCCTAAGGCCTCTCGCACTACGCCCACCAAATTACGATTTGGTTACTTGCTTGTTGAAAAAATTTAACACAGAGCGAGTTTTATGCCCGCGCAATCTATCCCCGATTGACTATGCCCTAGGCAGCATCCGTTGCGGATGCATGATAAAACACAAGGAAACTCCCATTGTGATTCTACTTGTACAGTTCGAGAGGGCCAAGACAAATGAGATTAACAATATGAATCAACAAATAGTGGAGACGTAATGAGAATGACAGAGATCAAATCGGAGGTCTAACCTGCTCAGCCATGGCTGCGGAGAAGGAGATGCCTTTTCCAACCGATCTACGCTTCTTGGCGTTCAACTCTCAACATGATGCCTCCTCCTCTACTCTCTCTCTCTCTTCTCTCTCTTGGCGTTGCCAAGAAAGGCTGTTTCGACAACGAAGAGAGGGAGGGTTGCCCAACGTCTATTTTTCTACTACCGTTTCACTATAACTTCTACCGTTTCTTTAAATTGTAGAACTAACGAGAAGGTTGCTATTTAAAAAGGAACCGCAGCTTCCATGTTATTTTTAAAATTTGACTTTTTCACTTTCATGAACGCCCATGATGGCTTCTGCTTGTTTTCTTCTTCTTCACGTCGGCAGTTAGATATGGATAAATCCCTCTTTTTCCTGACACCAGATGGAGTCATATGCAATCGGCTGAATTTGCACCTGCAAATTTATTATGTCTTAATATTAACTATTTGTCACATTTTTATCTGCTTGCTTAGGAAAATAAAAACAATATCAAATGCAAGCTATTTTTGTAATACTTAATCTGCCGTACATCGTACATCTTTAACAGAAACCATTGAAAGCCATTAGCCCATGCATTTCATATTTAAACGTCTAAAAATTGCTTTTTCTATCCAAATGAACAAACCCAAAATTTATACTTTTAGATTTGTAAAAGGTGCTCGTCAATTCTGATTTACATTAAAATCAACGGTTTTACAATGATTAGGAATTTGAGAGGCCATAAAATCCAATACGCACATTGAGTTTCCAATCCTTTTTTAAATGATCTGGTCAAACGATCACAAAACTCAAAGAACGTTGGTTGGCAAAAATACACACATCCGATAATGTGGATAGTTGAGGTCATCGCCATTGTAAAACATTTTCATTTATAAGAGTTCGTCCACTGTATATGACTGACTAGGCACCGGTGGAACTGTTTTAGCTGAAGCTTAGGCAATCTTCTCAAACACAAAATGTAAGCAGTCGAGTTGTTCTATATTAGTTGAGAAAAAATTGAGTGAACATGAATCTGTTTGAAGGACTAGCAATCATGCGGAAAGCAATAATCATCTTCTTTGAAAATTAAGCTTAGATATACAATAAGCAAACAAAGAAGTGCAATGAGAACAACTGCCACAACGCCCAACTGATCATGTCGAAAGCCAAAATAATCTTTCAGGAACAAACTAACTGCCTTCTTTTCTCCAAAACCGTCAATCTCCTTGTCTATGTCACCATACTGTGATGTAAAAAGTCCACGGATAGTCCAATTTGAAGGGGTGATCCAGTATTGCCATATCCACCACTTTTGAATTTGCTGTATCAGAAAAGGGTTGACATCATTAGTGAATCTTAGCACAATCCCATAATTATTTTCTTTCTTAAAGGTCACATCTGAGGTGTATCAGTTACTTGTGTAATTAGTAAGAGAAACATTAGTCATCATGGGACATATTTTGCACCAGTATAAGCAAGCTTCAGGCTTTTGAGGCTATTCTCAATATGCCATTGTTTTCCTGATGGTCTTGCAAACTGGATGAGGTTTCAGATGATCTTCTACAAGCATCATGGAGCAGCCTTTTTTACCCTACCACATCGTAATTGGTTCACCCATCATGCATGGGTTAGAAATGTCTTTTAGCTCATTCCTTGGATCAAGAGTGATCTGCCACCTAAAATGAGTTCAGTGAAAGCATGTCCTTTGATTATCACTAGGTTGGGTACTCTGAGTGGATGCTGGATGCATTGAATACGATGCAACTCTGAATGACTACTTCCTAGAGTACATGAATTTGCTGCTTGCCCAAGATAGACAAGCAATAGTTGTTTATAGATCAAGTTCTACTCGAGCCATTTCCAGACGCCTTTTCAGAAAGCAAACTAATTAACGTTGAGCAAGAATCCAAACAATATTCTATAACGACATCCAGAAAAGCAAAAACACAAATCTATTCTTACTTTTCCAGATATCAGGAAGCCAGAAAAGAGAGCCAGTAATGTGTTGAAAACAGATTGCAGGATAGCAGCAATTTGAGCGTTTGGAGTTAATGAGACCACCAGCATCCCAAGATAACTACTCTATAGGAGCATAGAGAATATCGAAAAGATGTACCAAAAGATCTTATAAGTAGACCAGTAATAACCAACTGAAGGGTATGTGATAATCCAAAATGTACCGGCTTGGACCAATGCATAAGGAATTTTCGTTGGGACCTGCATTCATACAGATGAAATAGAAATTTAGTTGAAATAATGTTTTTTTGGTATTTTCCTGCATCCATTTCCACCAATATGGATAAAGCATTAGATGTTATCTGACGTCCAACTTGGACCCAACTTCGAATTTTCATACTCAAGAAATTCATTATATGAAAAGAGTGGTCAATTGCTACCATTTTATCAAATCCAGTGGATCTCCAAAATCAATTGTATCGAGCAATTGGATCTGATAAAATTATGTACATTGAATCCTTTATCTATGACTGACAGCATGTTCCTGACTAGTTGGATGAGGCAATAGCTGCATCTATTGTATTTACATTTGTACCCCAACCCACCAACAGGAATGCAAGTGATCCTTAAACTGAAAAACATATGATTCTTGGAACAGGTGATAGATATGGGCAGAACTATAAGATTTTAAACTAGAGTAGTAATTTTTTCCAACTTGTGCTAGTGAATAAGCATGCGCAGAGTACATTCCGACAAATCTTTCCCGATACATGACTATCCACTCAGCTGCTACCACAGAATGAACAGTCATGCAGTTGTTAATCGCTAAGAAGATAGTTATAGAGAACAACAACCCCAGTATAGTGAACAAATTCTGCTATGTATCGCTGCAAAGGTTCAGGGTCAGAAAATCAATTAACTGGATACCTAGTACATGTTAATCTGCAGTCATGCATACATCCTTCTGTGGGTGTGTATATTCAAGATCAACATGCATTTTATGTAGGTGCATGCATACATTTTCTGCCCATTGATAAAAAAAGCCACATCAATTCATTTGGTTAGGTTACACACATTTTCTGCCCATGCTTCCAATAGAGTGCAGCAAAAAGGAAAGAAGTGATAAGTACGAATGCAATACGAGACAAGTTGTAGGAAGGATTTCTCTGGTATAACAGATACTGCTTCCAGAGGCAGACCTTGAACTGTCCCCAGTCATTCTGTGGGAATACAGTTTGGAAACTCAAGTCCTTTGAACCCAGGGATGGTGTACTCAATTGTTTAATACTTCGTTGTTTCTCCTGCATGTCAAACAGTGCAACCATTTAGAAGGAGTATGAAGCCATCATCTGTTGCCTGAAAAAAATCATATGGTGTTTGAATGACTAAAAGTTAAAAGATATCCATTAACATTAAGGACAAGAAGAAATTCATGTTGCCGCTGAGTAAACTCCCAAAACTCAAGTTATAATGCAGGGGTTAATGCAACTTATCCAAAGGAGAGCAAGAATCCAAAAAATTATTTGCCATTCTATAGATGTTTGCATGTATTACTCACTGATAGAGAGATGACTCCCATGTAAAGTTGAGCAAAGACTATGTTAAGCTGCCTTTCAATTGAAATAGTAGTAACTTCCAACATCCATGTTGTTGGGTTGTAGTTGTCTTTGATCTTTGGAACATCAACAATCCCCTGAACATCCACTTGTCCATGTCATTCTGAATTTTAAATTTCAATGCATAATGGCACAATAAGAAAGGAAATAACAAAATTAATACAAAAGCTTGAAAGAGTACGTGCACTATATGAAAGAAATGCATAGGTGATATAATTTATAGTTCAATATGCTCTACGGGTCTAAGTCACCTAGAGACGCTTAAAGGTTGCCTGCATCGATATGCATGCGGGTGTGCTGCCAGCGCTGCACCGACGCGCAGAGCTGTTTGGGCAGGCAACCAACTCAGATCAAAGGTGAGTCGGGTGCGGAATTGAGGCATTTGGAATCCTATCAGGAAGTATAGCCCGTGTAAAGGATTGAATCTAATCTACCCTCCCAAAGACTTCGACTTGGGAGCATCTAGATTAGGAAAATGGACAAATAGTATCAATCAGACTGTCTGCAGCACAAGGTACTCAGTATCTAACGAATCAGGCTTCAACAGAGTCAAGTCATCCTTATTTCTGACATGGACCTCAAGTGTGTTACACATAATCACATCATTATCTTGTTTCATAACTGGAATAAGAGGTGTCATGTTGGCATGAATAGGAAAGCTTTGTATCTCACAAACAAATACTCTCTAGTGACTGGCAGTTACAAACTTACAAGAGCTTAATTTATCATTTATGGGTTTGTACGCAACTAAGCAAATTATCTAATACTACTTCAACTAGGTATATAGTCACTTGGATTTCATAGAACTTATTTGTTTTTTAAAGGAAGCCTTTAAAGAACGTAATATGGGAAATAATCCCACGATTTAAACCCAAGTTAGAAATGTGCACTTTATTTATGACTTACCTGAAAGTATTGAAGAACATCACCTGAATGTCTTCATAGTGACCCAGCATAAATAATCTGACCACCACGTTTTAGCAGCATTAGCTGCAAAAGAGGAGTAAAAGAAGACTGAATTGAGCATAAGACATATAGCAAACAGAACCAACTATGCTGGAAGCTGCATTATGACCTAATGCAGTCCCCAAGACGTATGCATCCACTAAGTTGAGGACTATGTGATTTTAAACATCTAATACAACATCGCTGAACAGAGAGTGAACTTGAAGAGCACAGATAAGGAAGTCGAGGAAGAGAAGTGTAAGACTAATGCAGTCATAAGAAGAAAACACTACCTCATCAATGATCAAAGGACTCAAATATGTCAATACTTGGTTGATGGATTGTGCACACTACTGTTCTTCCAGTATTAACCATATTCCTCACTGTACGCATAACAATAGCAGCTGCCCTTGCATCTAAGTCCGATGTGGGCTCATCCAAAAAAATTATAGATGGATTTGCAACAAGTTCAACTGCAATAGTTAGGTGTTTTCGCTGCTCCGTTGGGAGACCATTTACACTAGGAATGCCAACCAATGCATCTTTAATTCTATCAAGTTCAATAGTTTCCAGTACTTTATTTATGAACTCCTGCCATGCATACAACAGAGAAAAGTATCATATGTGGTTTGATAACAATTAATTTGTTATCCCCATTCCCCTGGCTTATAGAAGAATAATGAAGTTTTGTGCAAATGACTAACATGATTTTTTCAGGAAATATCAAATGATGAGTATATGAATCCATCAGGAGATATGATAGAAAACAGATATTCAAGATGCCAATAAGCAGATAAGCGTAGTGAAAGTGTTCAAGATGCTGATAAATAATTAATAGTTCTGAAATTTCTCTATCATTGGTATCTGAAATAACCAACACCAACTTGAAGCTTCTAAATGGCTAATTAACTTGAAGAAAATGACAGATTACACATCTCGAAGTTGTCTTACCCTTTTAGTATTGTCATCGATTTCAGGTGCTAATCTCAACCATGCTGAGTAAATGAGATGCTTCAACAGTAACATGTGGAGAATGAATATCGGTTTGTTCACAGTACCAAGATATCCTAGCAATGTTTCCTGAACCTTAGGATGCCCTCCAATCCACATGTCTCCTTCAATGCGGCCACCGGTTTTTCTTCCAGAAAGAACATCCATAAGAGTTGTCTTACCTGCTCCGCAAACACCCATTAATGCAGTAAGAACGCCAAGCCTGAATACACCTGAGGCCTGAATACACCTGTTATGTCTCCAAGTAGCTGAAGCTTTTTCCCCTGTCACCCCTTGATTTCTCATTTCCTGACAAATGGTGAATGACACATAATTGGGAGAACCTAAATTTTTCATGGAACAAGACTCGTAATGATCTAGAAGATCTAGCACAAAAAAGAATCACCACATGTTTATCTTTGGCGAGGGATAAATTTCTTTGTTTCATATTACTAGTTCTCGGCCATGTTAAATGAACTTGCACAATGCAAAATAATCTGGGTTTCTATTTCTTTAAGCATACCAATCACTAGGGCTGCACAACGAGTCGAGCCAACTCGGGCTCGACTGGAACTCACTCGACTAAACTCGACTCGAGCTCGACTCATTTTTTATACGAGTCAAGCTCGAGTTTAAACATAAACTCGAGTATGTTAATGAGTCGAGTTCGAGTTAGTCGAACTCGGCTCGGCTCGACTTTAATCTCCTTTGACGTCTTTAAAATCTTCCCTCCTTTTTTTCCTCTTAAATTACTTTTAAGTTTAAAAGTTTCCCTCTCCCATTATTATATTCTACTTTTCAATCAACGACTTTTTTCGCTCTCCTTTTTCTCTCTCCTCACCACGTTCATTTTTCATTTTTTTTTCTCTTTTTCCAACACGCGGCCTTTCTTCCCCTCACGCAATTTTCTTCTCTTTTCCCAACACGCCCATTTCTTCCCCCCTCAGGCCTTTTTCTTCTCTTTTCCCAACATTTTTTTCTCTTTTCCCAACACGCCCATTTCTTCCCCCCACTTCGTCTGCCCTTTTCTTCATCTCCACTTCGTATGCCAGCCCTCGAATGCAGTGAAAAAGGAAAGCTGAACAGTCGAGCTCGAGCTCGACGGCAGTCGCTCGAGTCGAGCTCGACTGAAGTTGTGAAACTCGTATCGAGCTCGAGTCGAGCTGAGCTCAAGCTCGACTCGGCTCGTGTGCAGCCCTACCAATCACAGGACAATCACTATTTTGTCTATTTTGTTGGTGTTAGAATACGTTATGTTATAGGGAACCGGGTCCAGATCTGGACCCAGCTCTTGGGGCGCGGGTACCGAGGCAGGGCTCGGTACCCTTGGCGGCTGCTCTCCTCTCCCTCCTTATAATCTCACTTATGTTGTAATTGGCGTTTAAGTGAAATATATTTTCTCTCTCCTAGGGTTGCGGTTGTGCACCTAGGTAGAGCTTCCCGTGGTTTTTTCCTCGTTAAGGTTTTTCCACGTACATCGTGTGTTTCTCTTCTCTTCTTCCTCTTCGTGGTTTGAGTTTCTACATGGTATCAGAGCCACCGAAGTTGGAGAAGAGCGTTTTTCGTGGATCGTTCGTCGTGGAAGTTGTCGTCGCTCAACGCCGTTGAAGTTCCGGCGTCCGTCTTTCGTTTGCAGCCTATTGCGAGTATGGAAGCTATTCCTTTAACGCATGGGGACCAATAAGGAAAACACAACAACGATGCTCATTCTTCCGAGCAGGGGTGTTTCTTTGTAAAATTTCTTCTTTTATTTCACAAGCATGGTCAAGCATGGCAGCATTCACAAGGTCAAGCAGGTGTGTTACATCCTCCCACACACTTCAGTAAAACAACCATTCATGGTGGGGAACCAATAGGTTTCACCCCACTCTTAAAGAAGGATATATCCTAGATCTCATCAACAAGCATGCAATCTATGGGGCACTCAAAATCTGGTTATGCTCAAAGGCCCAATGCTTAGTTGTAGAACACAACAACTTTCATATGACGATAGAGAACTGCTGCGAAGAAAAGACATTTGTGGTATGGGTCAAGTCCAAATAGAACCAGGATACTGAGGGTAAAGATAATATAGTAAATTCAAGTGTTGGTCAAACTGGTGCCCACAGAGGCCAATTTGTGGCGTCACACCTGTCCCTTGCGCTTAATCCGAATCTCATATGAAACGGAGTAAGAAAGCAAGACTTTGTCTCTCTTACCACTGTCAAAGAGAGACCACACGCTGAAACAAATTTAATGTGGGAGCACCTGAACTCAAGCTTGGGTGCCAAATGACTAAAATGCCTCAAATAAGCAAGAGCCTCATATAAGGATAAATGTGGAAAGGTGAAAATTAATTGTCTTTTAAGCAAACAAAAATGCATACCCACATAACCACGTTGGAGCATGTAATTAAGAGTTATGTCACTAATTTCAATAGTTAACTCCAATGGGTCATTGGGCAAATGGACATTGAGTGGATGATTCATACATTTTTTTTTTGTTTCAGGCCTTTGTTCTTATTATTATGATTTTTTTTTATGCTTCCGAAGGAAAATGCCAATCCCTTGATTCAGCTGGTCAAAGAACAGGGCATCGATGAAGAAATCAAATTCAATGATTTTAAACAGATCATAAACGTACTTGAAGCGAGCAGTTCTTGTTTTACTGTTCAAACTTTGAAGTAATATTCAAGGTGGAGACGTTGATTTAGAATCAGATATTTGATCGATGAAACTGTTTCGAAAAAATCGGATACAAAAAAAAAAATTAATATTAGTTGTTCTGAGCTGGTTCGTTCCATACGTCTCAGACATTTTTCACAATTGCTGACTCCATATATCAATTATATAAGATCATCAAAATAAACATGTCACAAAATTGGCCGATGTAGCCCCAACACCCATTGGAAACCAATGCACCTTGATGCCAAATGCTTATAGGACTGCTGAATTTTTGCAGCTTCGATTGCTTACTCTCTTAAGAAAGATAACAAAAACATTACTCTCTCTCTCTCTATGATCCATAAATGTAACCCCTTATGACCTATCTTTCATATCATTTCAGTGCATCTCATTTCAGTGCTGATTTTGAGATTGGCAGCTTCAGCCTGTTCGCATCTTCTTTTCTTTGCAATATTGTTGGTGAAAAGAAGGCAGAAGTAGCTAATTCAAGAAGAGAGAGAGAGTTAACAAATATATATTATGGAGGAAGGATCAAATAATAATGAAAATTATTACCGTAGAAGGAGGAGAAGGGTGAATGGGATGAAGGTGGTGGTGTGCATGGTGGTGGCGAAAGTGGCGGTAGCAGGGATGACCGTCCTCTACAAGATCTCTGTAAACCAATGCAGGGGCGGAGCCAAGATTTTTTTCAGGGTGCATGGTGGAACTTTGTCTCCATAAAATTAAATCATACCAATTATTTGTTGCAGACAACTTATGGGGTTCATAGAGTCTCAAGACCTACAAGGTTTTTTTTTATGGCAGCATTGCCGAACCAGCTAAAGATGACTAAGGCTTTTTATGCTCAAAAGCAAGGAGGAGGAGGGGCAGAGCTAAGAGGGGCCTCGCATGGGCCATGACCCCACCTCAATTTTTTTTTTTTAATTTGCATGTAAATTTTAAAAAAACATTACTTGTCCTATATAAAAATTTTGAAAAATGATATTTCGGCTCGCGTCAAAATTTAGAAACTTTAATTCGGCCTTCTCATGAAAAATTTCAGGCTCTGCCCCTAAAGAGGAGGTCATGGTTCCAATAGCAACAGAGGAATAGACTTTTCCTTTAGGGGTGAGGTTTTGTTAAGATTTCCAACCAGCAACAATCTCACTCGTCTCATACCAATAATTCAGGCAACATGAAATCTGGCCCTTCAGAGAACGTCACTTGTCAAATACGTAGGAAATTGAGTCATTTTGCGATTCGATGCTACAACCACTCCTAATGCTGTCAAGGGCTCACTTACTCTCTAGAATGTGCTATTCATTCTCAAAACTAAAAAATAATCTTATTTTCTATTAACCAATTCACCACTATCAATTGTTTTCTGGTTGACTTTTATTTTGACTGTTTTATTATACAGAACTTGAATAAAAACCAGTACTGCACACAAGAACAAAAATGAATAAAAGAGAACCAACAAACCAGTACCGGACACAAGAACAAAAGGGAATAAAAAAGAACCAACAAACCGACCTGGCCAACCCCGCCTCACAATTTCTGCAAAGAAAATACCCAAACAATAAACTAGTAGAAGCGGCTATTCTTCAATGAAATATGAGCAAGACATCAAAGTCAATGTCGATTACAAGCATAAAGACCTTCAATCAAAAGCTCTTAAAGAGACTCTATGGATCCACAACTAGACAAATCGTTCATCACGATGCTTGCAGCTCGATGCTCGAATGGTGGAAACCATCTGCGCCAAATAGGACGTCACTGAAANCCCCACAAAGGTGCATGTCACCATTTCGAAAGGTGTTAATACCAACCTCTGCCAGTCAACGAAGAAGACACAAACTTGGCATGAGAGACCCAACAATATGGATCAGGATCAGGTCTTGCATGGCAGCATGAACTCCTAGACAAGACTCAAAAAATCGATTTAGTGACACACAAGACTATTCAAAGCTGACGAGTGGCTTCTAATCCTTGGGGAGTGCCTGAGAGGTGTAATCACAAGAGGTTGACAACCCCAAGCATCGACAAGACTGGAGAGAAGACATGCTAGGCAGGGGCGGAGTCAAGATTTTTTTTCAGGGACAAATCAAACGGTCTAACCTCGGATTCGGGTAGGGCCAAACTGAACTCGAATCTGAAAAATACATTGCACAACTAAATTTTTTTAATTTTTTCAATACATTTTTTTTTTAATTAGCTGGGGTGGGGCCATGGCCTAGGCCCCCCCTCCCTCCGCCCCTGATGAGAGGTAGGCCCTCCTTCAACTTGTCCTCGATCGTCTGTGGCTCAGGATGAGAAATAGTGTGATGAAGAAAGTGTGAAAGAAAGAACTGGAGAGAACCATGATTTTATTATTCCCTTCAGGCAAGACGTATAGAGTACAGAAAAGTTATCGTTACAAAATTTTTGTTTTTGGTAACAAATACAAGATAATGCACAGATATTTCTTTCCCTGTGTACAACTATTTCTTTTCCTATTTGCGACAATCTTTATCCTTCCAAAACTACTTTTCTAATCTTTTAACTACGGAGAATAAAACCCATTTAGGCTTAACAGCCCTCCTGTGTAAACCTGATAATAAAATTATTGAAACAGATCTGTTGACAACAGAAACAAATCTAATGTTATGTAACCTTTATTCTTGACATTCTACCTCAAAACTGAATTGAGGCATAGTGCACTTTGGATAGCAAATGTTTGAATGCCTCCTTGCCTATGGTTACATGCTCTTTACTTCATAGCATGTTTTGATTTCACATTGACTGATTTTTCTCGTATTACATGACAATTTATGTCAATAATTTTGGTGCGCTCATGAAAAACTAGATTGACTGCAATATGCATTGCAACCTGATTAACAACAGTTGGTTGGAGCCTTTTGCATATCACGTAAAACAATGAGCACATTTCCGATGAAGAACTCTCTCCTACCGGCACCCTGATAGCAGCAACGAGGAAACGGTCTGAAATAGTGACTTCAGTGTTGACCTGCACTCGATGCTGCAGGAGGTTTCACGCAAGCTCAAACCGTCGTGGCAAGTGGAGGCAGGGCTATGCAAGCGAACACATGAGTAAATACTGCCATCACATCACGAGAAAAGCCCTACGCATTGCATAAACCGTGGCATTTGTGTTTGAGAAAGAAACTAGTCAGTAGTATCCCCTCCCCTCATGGAAGGCGACCTAATATCAAACTTGAGCTGAGAAGAGATCATGCTAAAGAAGTGGCCAAATAGAATGGTCAACCTAAACGTCCTCCTATTATAAAAGATGGTTCTCTTTGTGACAAATATGAATTTTCTCTTGAAATGTAGGGGGACCTGATCAAGATTTCATCGAAAATAGAGATGCAGTTGCTCATCAAACTTCATAGCCATGATATTGTATCAATGCTAGATACTTACCTGCTGGATAGATAGCAACAATGCCAAAAGGAATATCCCATGGTTTCAAACATGAACATGTGGAGTACAGGAGCTGGAATTGTTACGAGATGGAAGTTATTGCCTCTTATGGCTTCGCGTAGATTGACAAACTACTACTTGATCAATCTACAAGTACCTATAGAGATATTGTGTTATAGTTCGTAGTTTGCAACGCCTGCCCACGTCCAAACGTTGATGGACTTTGTCAGACCATAGAGGAGCCAGAAGGCTGGATATCCTAACATAAACTAAAAGTAAGATAAGATAAAACACATATATTTAATGTCATTCTAACATAAAATGTTGATCAATCTCTATGTGTTTGGTGCGGTTATGCAGAACTGGATTGAATGCAATTTTTATGGCACTCTGGTTGTCACATAGTAAAGATGACTGAACAATAGGAAGAGTGAGCTCTCCAAGCAAATGTCGTAACCATGATGATTCAGCTGTCCCAACAGCCATAGCTCTATATTCTGCCTCAGTACTAGATCGTGCAACCGCACGTTGCTTTTTGCTGCTCCAACAAATGAGATTAGAATCAAGAAAGAGACAGAAACCTGAAACTGATCGTCGGTCATCGGGATCTCCTGCCCAGTCTGCATCAGTATAGGTATAAATGCTATGTCCAAGTGAAACATCGGGGCATTTTGTGTA
>JAANDH010001703.1:24317-34665 GCA_011799765.1 Nymphaea thermarum | reverse complement strand
GGTTGTTAGTATTTATAGCCATGAAACTGAACCCTAAATTCTCTCCGCCTAAATGTGAGTCATAATAAACTTCCGTCAAGCAATTGACTCCACTACTGATTAAAAAAAAAATGTTATCATTTTTCACCCATCCTCACATCTCCACTACGAAAACAAGAACATGAAACAACCTTCATGTTTATGGGAAAGTAAAGAGCGACACCAATGACCAACCTCTTGTTGGGTCCCTAGCTTCAATGTTCCACCTGATGAAGAGACGTTGCAGTCTAACGGTTGACTTCTATGACTCTTTCGCGTGCTGCAGTTTGGGGAAACCCTTACGTTTTTAGGAGCGGCGACGGTGGCAGCATCAGCGCGGCGACGGTGGTGATGGCGGACTGGCAGTGCGGAAACGGTGGTGATGGCGGACCGGCTGTGCGGCGACGGTGGTGACGTCGAACCAGCAGTGAGGCGAGTGACAGTGCGGCGAGAGTGGCTGTACTCGCACAGACAGGCAGAGCCGCAGGCTCGCAGCCCCACAGCTCTCTCATTTCAAATGGAAAGAAGAAGAGTGAAGACCGAAGGCAAACACAAGACCTTTTACCCGGTGAACCGGTTTATCCGATTCACTTATGTTATATAACGAGTCGATTCGAGTTTAAACAATTCGTGTTATTGTGTTTCGAGTTCAACTCGTTTATAATGAGTCGATATTGAGCCGAAGCTTTTTCGAGTGAGTTCGAGTTGAGCTGAGTTGGGGTCAACTCGTTGTGAGAGAGAGAGTGGCGGTGAGTTGGTGTAACTGCAAATGGTAGAGAGAAGATTGAGAGAGAGAAGTCAAAATTAAAAAGTTAAAAATGAAAACATAACAGTAATAACGTAAATGGGTAAATAGCCTTAGGAGAGAGAGCGGCGGTGAGTTGGTGTGCGGCGGTGAGTTGTTGTGCAAATGGTAGAGAGGAGAGAGAGAGAGAGAGAGAGAGGTCGAAATTAAAAAGTTAAAAATGAAAACATAACAGTAATAACCTAAATGGGTAAATCGTTAAATATTTACATTATATATATATATGCATTTCAACCAATCAAGTTTTTTTATCGAATTTGACTATAAGTTGTTTTATATTTTTAACTTTTTAGATTTTCATATTTTCTTTTTATGAACAAATATTTATTTACATGCCCATAATTTGTCATATAAATCGTTAAATATTTACATCATATACTTATAATTTGAACTCTTAGTTTATCAATTTTTTCAATAAGTTGTTCATGCTCATAATTTGTCAATTTTAATTTTTATGTTTTTAAATTGTTTAAAAAAGTGTTATATTATTTTCACATACATTCTTTGATAAATTCTCATCTTTTAAATACTTGTCAAAAACGACTAGTATATTAAACATTAATTTTATCTATTGAACAACTTGTATATTTGACATTCATACTTTTTTCATATTAATTGTATATATTGAACATTGATTTATTTATTTTTAAATGATAACATATTTTAATTGAGTAAACTATTATTTCATGATGATTTTTTATTACAATTATTAAATTAGGTGACTCATACTATTTTTCATTTAAAAAAGACATTATTTATTTATTTTTCTACTTTCATAGAGTTAATTGAAATAATTCGCGTTACATTTGTAAAAAGAGTGTTCAATAATACATCAGATAGTTTATTAGTCATCTTCACTTTATTGCAATAGGTATTTTTTTACATAAAATTGTATATTTAATCCAATGACATATATGATAATTTATTAAAAAGAACAATTTGTTGTTTTATTACTTGTTAAAGGTTTCCGTTTTCAAATTTGTGAATTATTTATTATATATCAAATAACCAAGACTTTTTGATAAATTTTATGATTATACAAAATAATTTACTTGATTGATTAAATAAGTAATTGATAATATATTTTTTTATGAGTTCAACAGTTTTTTCATATTAAATATATTTATTTGAGATTATGCACAATGAATATGCTTTCAACTTAAAATGAATATCATAATGCATTTAAGACTCTCTATTTACTATAAAACATATTTTGTTAAAGTTGTTGTTTTGAAAAAAAGTATATTTCTCTAAGAATGTCTTCTTTTATATTTTTAAAAATGCTAATTTTATTGAATTTCTTGATTGAAGTTTCTTTATTATCTTCAATTAAATAAATAAATTATTTAAAATATCCCGCTTAGTTGATGCCTTAACTATAACAGTTTGCAGGGGTGGTGCTTTTATAGGCACCGGACATGAAAACAAATTACAATATGGAAAATGAATAGGGTTCCTTCCCGAAAAGCTAAACGCTAACAAACAAAAACAGTTACACTCGAAGGAACTCGAAGGTTGACAGTTGTCGTGTGCTAAATGAGGTGGCAGTCGAACGTGTCCAAAAAGCCAAAAAGTGCTACAATGTGCTACAGTATCCACCGAAGTGCTACAGTAACTGCTACAGTAGCCGCTTCGTCTTTTCTTTAATGGGGAGCCACGTGTTTACTTTCTTGACGCATGTAACATTCCTTCTTCTTTATTTCCTTTCACGCAACATTGCTTTATATTACAAAAGAATGTTGGCAACTACAACATTTTTCTAGAGGCTCATCGAGATTATTTGCCTCAGGATGTGACCGAGTGTTTATCCTATGGGGTGCGTCACAGGGTAAATTGTTATGCGAAAATTTACAAATGTAAAACCCATTTTTATCTTGGTTGGCTTCTCTTTAGGGTAGATTTTGAAGTGATGATCTACAATACAAATCATAATTTTAACTTGAGGGATTTTTCCAACGAGAAGTTTATCATGTTTCCTCTCAAACTGATGATGCTTAAGTTTTACATGACAAGCACTATACCCATGGGAAGTTTAACCATAACTTACAAGTGCCAAGTTTTACCGATCTTGACAAACGTTAGGCTGCAGGGTTTAGGACTCATCAGCTTCGTCCCTACTTCAGTCTAATTATTTCCAAGTTCTTCTATAAGTTCATCTTCATATTGTTCATTATTATCACATCCTCCTTCATCGCCAACATTCCACTCATCTTCATTGTCGTCTCTTTAAATGACTGCTCCAACATTCTGATCGTCACCTGTCCATCCTGCAGGATTATGATCGTGGATTTGGCAAAAATGTTCACAGAGGCCAGGGTTTATCTGTAAAATACTTTGAAAGAGAATATAAAATTTCTCAGTAAGCCAACTATCTGCTAGGAAAATGTGTGTATTTCTGTCTTCAGCTACCATACAAGTACTCTTTGTCCACCGAGCATGTTGATCTGCAGCAATTGTATAAGTTCTCCACCGCTTCAGCTAGGAATATACATCTTCTTCAATTAAAGGATTTCTAAGAGTTTCTTCAGGAATTCTGGTTTGCAGGGGAAATTGTGAAGTGTATATGTTGATCGTGATCTCTTGCTTTGCTTCACAAGGGTATTCATACAAAGTAGAAATAGATTCAATGTCTATGTTAACATAGTTGTAAGGCTTTATATCTCCAAGTTTAAACATCCGCCTTAGCGTATATGCCAAGCGCCATTGAAAATCAATATTTTTTACCTGCTCTTCTTTCGTAACCAAGAGTCGTTTTAAGAATACCTGTTCCAGAAGAGTTTTGGGGGAAAGTTTTATTTCTCTGGATCTCTTGGTCTTGCCACTTTCTAAGGTTAAGGGTGGCTTGTATAATTGAAAATCACATTCACAGAAAGAATTATGTTCATGGTGGTTGTGCTTGTGTTTCAACAGAGCAAATTCCAAACCAGGCTTCTTCTTTTTAGGATTTCGTGCCATTATCCGTAACAGATTCTGCATGTCAACTTGTTCTTTTCTTTTGGCCTTCATTACCAGATGATAGATCTGTTCTTTGACTAATGGAATATTTGGGGGAACTGTCTCCCTTTTGTCTCCTAATTTTCTGATTTCTTCTTCAACATGTTCCCTAAGGAGTCTGTTTTCTGTTTCTAGAGTTTGCATTTTTTCATTTAGCTCTTCTTTTTCTTTTTTCCACCAACTTATTTTTGCTTGGGCTGTTTTTAGGCTTCTTTCTAGGGTCAGATAGGCATTCAATCTTTGAGGTCGGAGGGGTATATGGTCCATGGAGAGTTCTGGCAAGATTTTGGTCTGAAGTTGCCTGTTCTTTAAGTTTAAATGACTGGCTAATAAAGAAAGGATTTTTTGGTATGAAGGATTTCTTTTGTTTTGCCAGAGGTTGTTTAGAAGAACATGGTCTTTTAGGTCAAGGATGAGGCCTGAAGAAGTTCGATAGACTAAATTGGAATGAGGTGGGAAGATTGGTAATCCTAAGTCTGGGTCAAGGGGCAACTGATTTGTAGAGGCCATTTTGTCCTGTGAGAAGAAAAATATTAAGTGAAACAATGCATTTTATCTTATCTACTGTGACTGATGTCTATATGTAGACATGTTATGAGAAGAATGAGATGAAGATGCTCGAACTCTTACTTGTTTCATATCATCAACTAACTGTTGTATGCTTAAAGTAATGTTTAAAAGATCATCACTAACTTTCCTGATCTCAATGGAGAGAGCAGAGTTAAGGTCATGTAATCTTACTCTGGATTGGTCGAGATAACTTACAATTTTATTGAGTCTTCTTATTTCGGATTCATAAACATTGAGGTCTCTATTCATCTTTTACAAGTCTACTTAACATGTCGGCTAGACGATTGTTTTCTTTTATATGTTCAAAATTTATTTTATAATTTTGGTTTATAAGGGTGTCTTTAAAGGATATCCATCTTCTCTGCTTATCCTTTTAGAGTTTTTATTTTCATAGAATTTTACAATAGCATCACAATCAGTCCTAACTACGATTTCTTTTTTGTTTAGTAAAAATAAATGAAAACTATTGAGCCCATATACAATTGCAAGAATTTCCTAATCTATACTACTGGAAAGTCCCTTTTCCTTATATTGGTCGCTGCTATATCGGCAGACGACTTTTGTCACTTTGGGGGCATACTTGTTGGGTTTCCGTTTTAACACTGCTCCCCATCCGTTAATACATCCATCGGTTTCAATTATTAGGAAATATGAATCTAGGGTAGATGCATTTCTAGTAAGTGTTTTATTGCTTCTTTGTCTTTCCCTATTTGTTTCATATCTTCTATGTTAAAAGTCTTCACCCCAGTATGGCCGAGTTTACTATATAAAGGGCCAACCATTTTCCCTAAGTCTTTAATGAAAGGTCTAGCATAATTAACTAATCTTAAAAACCGTTGAATGCTTTTGATGTCATGGATCTCAAATTCTAAAGCTTTTATTGCTATATGTGGTTGTAGATTAACTTTTCCTTCACCAATCTCTACACCTAAATATTCTATGTGTTTTTTAAAAAACTGTGCCTTTTTGCTGCTGATTATAATTCCATTTCGTAAAAATTCTCCTCACACTATCTTTAAGTGGCCTATATATAATTAAATGATTTGATTAAATAATACAATTTTATGTAAAAAAACACTTATTGCAATAAAACTAAGCCAAAAAAGGATGTGGAAGAATGAATGTTTCATATCATTGAAACACTCTTTTTACGGATATAAAGCAAGAGTCTTTTAATTAACTCAATGAAATTAGAAAAAACCATTAATGTCTTTCTTAAATGAGTAATAATATAGGTCAAAAGATTTTCTATTTATTATAAAACATATTTTCTTTTAAGTTAGTTTTAAAAAGAGTATATTTTTTGCCATCAACTTTTTTTTCATTGGTGACATACATGCCAATAGTTTTTTTTGACACCTTTCATTTTTTAAATATATAATATAGTTATTCTTGAAACCAATTTGACATAACAGTCCATTAAAATTAAAACTTTAAAAAGTGTCTTTTTCATATATTTAAAAATTCTTATTTTTTGAATTTTTAGATTAAAGTTTTTTTTATTATTTTCAATTAAATAAATATATTGTACGGCGAAAAAGTTTTCATACTTTCGTTATAAAAATTGTGAATATTGAACATTAATTGGTTTATTTTTAACTAATAACATATTTTAATTGAGTAAATTATTATTTCACGATGATCACTTATTGTGAATTATGTGTTATATATAAAATACCTAGGACTTTTGGACATATTATATGATTATGCCAAATGATTTAATTGATTGATTAAATAAATAATTTTTAATTTGACAAATTAAAACTTTTTTATGAGTTCAAGAGTTTTTTCATATTAAATATATCTACTTGCGATTAATTTTCATATTTTTAAAAATACTAATTTTATTGAAATTTCTTGATAGAAGTTTATTATTATTATTATTAATTAAATAAATACATTATTTATGAAATTTTGTTTAGTTGATGCCTTAACTATAATAGTTTGCTTGTTTAGACAAATAAGTTTAATTAAATACAATATTAATTATTAATTAATTAGTTTTATATGATATAGTTTTAAATTCTTTAAGTTAAATGGTGTACATAGTAACTATATGTCTATTATTATATGCAACTTTATAAAAACCATCAGCTCTTAATGAGATTATACCTTCATATACAATTTACATTTTTCATATGT
This sequence comes from Nymphaea thermarum, assembly GCA_011799765.1. Classification (NCBI taxonomy): domain Eukaryota; kingdom Viridiplantae; phylum Streptophyta; class Magnoliopsida; order Nymphaeales; family Nymphaeaceae; genus Nymphaea; species Nymphaea thermarum. The sequence continues at coordinate 28,136 of JAANDH010001703.1, read as the reverse complement.
CATAACTTTAAGTTGGTGCGCTTGGTTAGACCTTTTGCCTAACCATTCATAGGTCGGACACCAACTCAAACTCTCAGGTTCAGATTCGGATATCATCGGATTCGGATATCAGCACTTGCGTTTCGGATTCAGATATTAAACTGTAATTCGGATTCGGATATCAACTCAGCAACTCAGGGTTCGGATATCAAGTCAGGATTCAGATATACTTGTTAAGATGGTTAAGTATCAGATCAGATATTTACTTAAAACTGAATCTGAATCTGTATCCGATTGGATATTTACTTAAAACCGAATCTGAATCCGTATCCGACCGGATGTTACTTCTTAAATCCGAATCCGATCCGATTTCTCAATCGGATGTCAAATTGCTAACCATATCCGATTTTTTACAAGTGATTTGGATCAGATATCCAATCATCTGCTAATTATTTACACGGATGTCTCTAAATTCAATTTTAATCTGGTATTCAACTGAATTGCATTAAAAAATTTGCATATGGAAAAAATTTAGATATCCAACTAACAATTCAGTTCGGATTCATATTTAAAAAACAACATCTGATTGGATTTGGATTATTTGGATTATTCGGATTTGGACCATATATAGTTTTAAGCAGATATCATATACTCAATGTCTATAATAATGTTAATAAAAAGAATTGAATTCGGATTGGATTCAGATTTTGGATTCTGGTTGATGCCCTAAAGAGATGGGGAAAGGGCGGGAGCTGGACTTTAGGATGAAATGCATACTCTTCCTATTCACTCTAAAAAGAGAAACACTCTAAATATTTGGTAACTTTAGGATGAAATACACACTCTTCCTACTCACTCTAAAAAGAGAAACACTCTAAATATTTGGTAAGTGGCTTAACCAGGATCTTCTGACTAAAAATGTTAACTGGGGCCTAATGGCCTAATCTAAGGAGCGCTTATAATGAAATCTGAACTCCTCGCCAATCAAAACAAAACAAAGCTATAAATGACCTCTTTTGGAAAGAATGGACAGACAAACAAATAAAATTAATAATATTAAAAAGTATATTTGAATTTCTATTACAAGCCTTAATCTTAAACTACCAACTACACCTGTGGAGTATAGCACAGTTGATTGCACTAGCGGCCTATCGAAAAGCATGCTTTTAGTTTGATTCTTGTGGGTATTATGCTTCTGTGTCTTAAGGTAAGAGGGTGCGACATGTGCATCGCTGTCGTCACTAATGTTGATATAGTTTAGAACTCCATAAGCAAGGAGAATATGGGACCTTTAAACTTTGTTCCGAGTGATAAGGATGAACCTCTGAACTCAACCAAAAACCACCAACTACACTTTAAACGCTTCATTTCAGTTTTCAATCCATCGATATCGATATAAAAGACATGATGTCACCAATGTGGCCAAAACTTCAGAGTTGAGGTCCAATGAGAGGGAGAGTCTAACCTCAAATTCTCAGAGATGAGAGCCATAGTGATGTCAGATCCCTAGAATCTCAGATTAAGGGAAACAAATGGCCCCAAAAGATGTGACAGTTTAGTCCGCAGCAGATAACCTACCTGTTTGATTTCGAATTCGTCGGACTTTTTCTTCAATAACTGACCAAAATGACATTTCCAAAGAAAAAAAAATAAGTTAATAGATTGCATAGTGCCCGGGAGAGGCCTAAGTAAGGGGAGCCAGCAGGGGCCTTAGAGTCCTTCCTAAAAAAAAAATAATTTACATGTAAATATTAAAAAAAATCATTTATCTTATATAAATATTTTGAAAAATTATATTTCAAACCATGTAAAGATTTTGAAACTATAATTCGGCCCTCTCATGAAAAATGTTTAGCTCTGGCGACCGGGGTGGAGCCATGGCTCCACGTCACATTTTGAAAAATGAAAAAGTGCTTATATTTTTTTTGAACTTGGCATATGTAAAAATTTTAAAAAATGTTGTTCTGCCCCAAATACAATTTTGTAAAATACTACTCAGCCCCTCATTAAGAAAAAAAGAAAAACATTTTATCTCTGCCCCTAAGAACTTATTTTCTTATATATATATATATATATATATATATATATATATATATATATATATACATGTCTGTGGCGTGAACGTTTTAAAGTGCAAACATAGGTCGATTTGTTGGTTAAAGAAAGTGAGGGATGGATGTGCTGAGTTCTTATAAGGTAGGAATGAATTTGGAGAAGCAAACCTTTTATCATTAATTCTTTTTAAGTGCCCCAACCTTATATATATTGCAAAAGAACACCTAACCTTTTACATGGACGTTGGACATTAGTAGTCCTATAATAACTAGAGTTAGTTTCTGATTACTGTCAAATAACTTAGCAGAAAAAGAAAACGAGTTTTCAGTGATTTCACTTCACTAGCATGGAAATGATTGTGATCTTCATGCAAAATACTATACGTTAACAAAAATGTTTCATTTTATTCAACTTCTCTTGTAATGGTCCTTCACAAAAAAGGAACTGTTATCTTACCTGTTTTTTCACTGTTCAGCTAGTTCGACAGCTGATAATAACTAAAACTATTTAAAAAAAGGCAATGTCAAGTTAATATCTTGTTACCATATATATATATATATATATATATGTATATATATATATTGTAAAATACAACTTAGTTAAATACATATGAATTTCGGTGAAAATTGGGTCACGGAAAATAGAAAATGACAAAAAAAAAATCAAACCAGATGTGGCTCATTTTGCAAACCTAATGCAAGACTGGGTTCAAAATTCTGACAATATTTTTGAAGATTTAATCTTATCCCCTCTGAAGTCTGAACCTGGGACTCGGGCCCAACCTAGTCTCTCCCTCGATCTAGAAGACTAAAAAAAAGGAAAAGAAAAGTTATTAAGATCAATCAAACTTAGACCTCTGATCATGTCTAGTTGTCTCCACGTAAATATTTCTTTTTGTTTGCACTTTCTGGTGAATGAGAAGTCCTCACCACCAGGTTAAAGGTCAAAGCTTCTACCCAACCCTTTGCCTTGTAGAGTACAAGACCTGCTTTTTGTGCCTCTAGTAACCGCCTCTACTTGGCTTCAATTTGTGTATCAGTGGCGTTCCTTTTTCAGCGCATAGAGAGTTGACACCCTGGATATTCGAACAAAGATTGGCCACCCACCAGCCCCCAATCTATGGTGCCAACCCTCTTAGGGGCTTACGTTTTCTCTTCATCTACTCTCATAAACATGCATACACACTCTGACACACATGCATGCACACACACACACACATACAACTTTTGGTTTTATTCCTGTTGTATGGGTCTTAATTTGCCTATAGCAATTAAATGTTGAATTGCGATTTGCTTCATGGCGCTTGGTAATAAGAACATAATTTGTTTGGAAAGCAAAGTTCTATAAATGCGTTCCCAAAGACAGATGCATTTGTAAAACTGGGAAGCAGAAAGACTTTGAATATAACGAGAAAAGAAAATTGGGAAGAAGAAGCTGCAGTAGCGCATGTTAGTCCAAGCTAATCTACGGAAATATGAAGCACATGTCTCCCTTTAGATATACTTATAATGTGTGGCCATTCAAATTTGATGATGGAAAAATATTCTCTTTCTTAAATTGTAGGTTGTGGACGAGAAAAGGGAAACTTTTCATGTGAACATTGGAAAATATCAGCCTTACATTCATTATTTCAACTTGCCTTTTACCTTTTAATTTTTCACGTACACCGGTGGTTGAAAAAAAAAACACAAAATTTGCGAAAGGCAACCTAACATTTAGTGATATAGCAAAAAAGTGCTAATGTTTTGAAACTTTTCATTCTGACTGCCTTCTATGTGGAGCTAT
>JAANDH010001703.1:0-23913 GCA_011799765.1 Nymphaea thermarum | reverse complement strand
TTGTTCGAGGCAACGTCAAGTCGTAATGGAGGAAGCCTATTGGAGGGCTTGTAGGTCGACACTACCCGTCGACACCCTCTTGAGGCGATGACATGTGCCTCAAGGATTTTGTTTTGTATTGTTGTAATTGAATGAATCGTGTAGGTATCAAGTAGGAATCTTATTCTTGTTTATGTTTACAGGTGCACCGGGCACGTCTTGACGACCTTGAGCTGAAGGATTCGAAGTTTGAGGCTTTTTGAAGAATTGTGATCGCGCCACAGGTATGGCGACATGCCAGGCTAATTCCTGCCTGGGTAAATGTGATTGTGTGTTCTTAGGATCATGGGATCCTAGGATTGTAATGTGAATTGATTGATGGATTGTAAATGAATGTATGTATGTTTATTCATGCTTTACTATATGATTTGAATTGTTTGAAAGGCTATTGGTAATTGTTTTGAAACTATTACGCATTTGCATATGCATGCTAGAATTGATATCTGTTTAGGACATATGAGGCGGGGTATCGAGTCGAGTGTCTCCTCGACCCCAATTGTGCATTAGAAAGCATCATAGAATGATAACTGCATAGGACAGCTACGAGCCAACTGCAGATCGAGACTACTCTCTGTGGATTGGCTAAGTTTTTCAAAGATGTGATTGATGTGAGGATGAATGTGATAATTGATATGAATGTGTATGTTGTTGCATGTGCATTGTCATGGACAACGATGCAAATGGATGAAATAGAGGGTAGTTGTATCTGTACTGTATGACGGCTAGCAATGACTGTTACTGTATGTATAGACATCGTGTGGAGGCAATTGGAGGTGTGGGTGCACTCGAGAAGTGCACCAACCTCATGAGCACAGTCAATTGTGAATGTGTTAATCTAATGTCAATAAAGAATGATTAAAAGATGAGAGGCCAGTGGGATGTGGCTATGTGATTGGGAGACGTCCCCTCTTGGTTTTGCCATTGGTCTCGCCTATTCGGAGCGCAGGCGGTGCAAGGCCCCAGGGTACTGTTGTGTGTTGTGCATGGAGCGTGGACTCCCTCCTTCCCAACCTGGGTGTCCTAGGGAAGGTTGAGTATCTCTCCTTGGAATTCACACATCCATGGATGAGTGCTCTACCGCTGCAGCGGATGAAATGGATCCATAATGTTATGGGCCACCACGGGGGTTGTCTCTCGGTTGTAGGCCGCCCATGGTGTGCACGTGCCTGTGTTGCACCCACAGGAACTGTAATACACTGAAGTTTAAGAAAATGTATTGAATATGATTGATGGTATGTGTTTGAAGTGAATGTAATTGTTGTGTTGCAAATGCAAGTGAGATATTTAGGTATGCTTGCATGTGATTGGAAAAGTTAATGACTATGGCCATTGAGTGGCCTTTGTGTGTCGTACCTTGACACAACATGATGAAATAAGATCTTGATATTTATATTTATTTGAATCTTACCTGAAAGGGGTTGGTATTTTTCCTGGCTTGTTGCCATACTGCGAAGGCTAAGCCTTCAGTTGTTTTCTTTTTCAGGTTTTGGCGGACCCGGGGCAGCAGGTTGAGAAGATGGCTTGACTCACGTCCTACTGGGGAGGTTTTGGGTCTTTTGTAGTGCCCGCGCGTCATATTTTGGTTTTATTGATGCCTTGTTTTTGTTAGGCATCAATTATACAGTTTGGGGCATTTTTGTTACACATAGATGTAGTTTTGTATGAACTGAAATGATTGCATTAATGAAAGTTCGTCCCATTGTTTTGAATTGTTTGGCTCATCGTCTTTTCGAATTGTAGTGTAGTCACGCCTCGATGCTTTATGTTTAGAAAAAAAAATGTTTGAGTGTCAAAAGGTCGGGGTGTGACAGCTATACTATGTGGCTGGTGTGAGCCATTGCCCTTGAAATCTTTTACTGTGAGCGAGTTAAACCTATGTGCAGCCACATGTAGTCTCTCTCTCCCTCTCTCTCTGTGTGTGTGTAGGGATGTCAACGGATCAGATTCACTTTTTATCATATCTGATTTTACGGATATAAAGCAAGAGTCTTTTAATTAACTCAATGAAATTAGAAAAAAACATTAAATAATGTTTATCTTAAATGAAAAATAATATAGGTCACTTGATTTAATAATTTTCAATAAGTGATTATCATTAAATAATAGTTTACTCCACCAAAATATGTTATTATTTAAAAATAATCAAATCAATGTTCAATATGCACAATTAATATGAAAAAAGTATAAAATGTCATATGAATAACTTATGAAAAAAATATACAAATCATATGAAAAATTTTTGGACAAATATGGAAATCATATAAAAAATATGTTTTATAATAAATAAAAATCTTAAACGCATTACAATATTCATTTTAAGTTGAAAGCATCTTCACTTTGCATAATCTCAAATCAATAGGTTTAATATCAAAAAATTGCAAAACTCATAAAAAAAACTATTATTTGATGATGATCACTTATTGCAAATTATTAAATTAGTGACCCATATTATTTTTCATTAAAAAAAGATTAATTTTTGCTCATTTCATTGAGTTAATTAAAATATTTGTGTTACATCCGTAAAAAAGAGTGTTCAATCATATATCAGATAATTTATTAAATCGAACAATTTGTTATTTTGCTACTAGTTAAAGGCTTTTGTTTTTAAATTTGTGAATTATGTGTTATATATCAAATGCCAAAAACTTTTGGATAAGAATTTATTTGATAAATTGAGTTCAGTAGTTTTTTTATATTAAATATATTTATTTGAAATTATACACAACAAAGAAGCTTTCAACTAAAATGAATATCATAATGTGTTTAAGATTTTCTATTTATTATAAAACATATTTTCTTTTAAGTTAGTTTTAAAAGAAGTATATTTTTCACTATCAACTTTTTTTTCATAGGTGACATACATGCCAATAGTTTTGTTTTGACACCTTTCATTTTTAAAATATATAATATAGCTATTCTTGAAACCAATTTGACATAGAAGTCCATTAAAATTTATAGCTTTAAAAAGTGTCTTTTCCATATTTTTCAAAATTCTTATTTTTTGAATTTTTAGATTAAAGTTTTCTTTATTATTTTCAATTAAATAAATATATTGTTTAAGATTTCATGCTAAAATACACAGTGAAGAAGCTTTCATACTTTCGTTATAAAAATTGTGAATACTGAACATTAATTGGTTTATTTTTAACTAGTAACATATTTTAATTGAGTAAACTATTATTTCAAGATGATCACTTATTGTGAATTATGTGTTATATATAAAATACCTAGTACTTTTGGATATATTATATGATTATACAAAATGATTTAATTGATTGATTAAATAAATAATTTTTAATTAGTTTTATATGATATAGTTTCAAATACTTTAAGTTAAATGGTATATATAGTAACTATATGACTATTATTATATGCAACTTCATAAAAACCATCAGCACCTAATGAGATTATATATTCATATACAGTTTATATTCTTCATATGTCATAACTTTAAGTTGGTGCGCTTGGTTAAACATTTTGCCTAACCATTCATAGGTGGGACACCAACTCAAAGTCTCAAGTTCGGATTCAGATATCATCCGGTTCGGATGTCAGCACTTGTGTTTCGGACTCGGATATCAACTCACGGTTCAGATTTGGATATCAAGCTGTAATTTGGATTCAGATATCAACACAGCAACTCACGGTTCGGATTCGGATATCAAGTTATGATTCGGATATACTTGTTAAGATGGTTAAGTATCCGATCAGATATTTACTTAAAATCGAATCTGAATCCGTATCCGGTCGGATAGGATGGTTAAATATCAGATCGGATAATTACTTAAAACCGAAGCCGAATCCGTATCCGATTGGATGTTACTTCTTAAATCCAAATCTGATCTGATTTCTCAATTGGATGTCAAATTGCGAACCATGTCCGAGTTTTTTACAAGTGATCGAATCCGATCCATTGACATTCCTATCGAGGGTTGTGATCTTCCTTTGCAAAAATCTTCCGATTGGTTTGTGAATGAGTTTTCACCTTTTTTTCTCTAACGTTTTTTGAAATCTTTTAGTTCCCTCTTTAATGGACGTGGATAAATCTCTAGGGTTTGAGAATTTTTGAAAAGAAAATTGTGGATCCCTCTAAGAGTTTGGTTCCAGTAAGTTTATCCGTCGCCTCTTTGTCTTCTTTTTGCATTCATGTGTACATTTCCAATTCATGTAGATAAAAATTCATTGCTCTAAATTAAAAATTAGCATCGTCGTTGCTCCTTTCTCTTTGTGGACGGTGAATGATTCGCCACTGGTGGCCAGAAGATGATAGACAAATCAATAATTTGAATGGCATAGCCTAGTTCATTGGTTTTTATATCATCAAGATGGACAATCACTCACACACACACACACACTCTCTCTCTCTCCCTCGCACACACACCCATATTTGTGCCATAGAGATGCTATGGATTTGTGCTCTCTACCATCTTGAACTTTTAGTCATTTTTTATTATGACTGCATCTGAACTTTTCATTCTTTTCGCCGAGAACCACTTTTGGGGAAATTCAAGAGTTTTGTAAAAAGAGCTTTTACAAATGAAGCTAGTCGAAGAGGAACTTTCAACAATCGCTTTGGAGACTATGACATGCATACAGTTACATGACTGCATTTTGGTGATCATAAATTTCATTTTATGTCATTGAAATAAAACACACTCACACTTTATATGTTTGGTGAGTAGGATTAACAATTTTTTCATTGTTTTGATATATTGTAAGTATTTCTTGAGAGAGCATAAACTTAGTCATTTACACTATTGTTGCTAAGATACATGGGTCTACTACAATATGGCTATAGTGATCACTCTTGTTACCTTAGCATCTTTTGCCTTTGAGTTCTGCAATCAGTTTCATATGGCCTATTTCTTGACAATTGTGTAAAAGATATTTGTTGTTTTGACTTCTACATCTCACAGGCTTGGTTTCAGGCTGCATGTTTTCGTTGTGCAGCATTTGTTTTCACTGGTGTGCCCTTTTCTATCTCTATTTATTTATTCCTTGTGATATACAACTGATTTTCCATGTCAATAGCTTTTGATTTTCACTTTTCAACATTGGAGGAGGTAGTGATTCATGTTTCTTTGTTTATCCTATATCAGGTTACAAGTAGCTTACTGCTTTTATGTCTAGCGAGGAGTTATAACTGAATTGTTGCTGAGCTGATGACATTTTGTGCAGATGTCCCCTCATCATGAGATGACTTGATGAAGTATAAAAGGCAGGCTAAATGATTTAAATGGTTTTGTTTGTTGTATCATAGTTGAACAGTTAAAATAATTACACCAAGCCTACTGATGTTGTAAATTTTATTTGTTTGCTTGCCTTTTTCTGAAAAGATAATAAAATACCATTTACCGCCAAATGTTGTTAAAGGTGTTTCCTTAAGATAGGTGTAAATTTCAGAATGGCGCATGCTAGTGATTTGGAAAAGAATGCAATTTATTTCCGCATCTCCAAAAGCCAATGAGCTATTGAAACATGATAGTTTCACAACATGACCTCTTCTGAAAAGTTATCAGTATGACACAAAATCAATCATCTATTATAAAGCTAATATATCATATCTCTTTTTAAAAATAGTTGTTGTTTTAGTCTTTTTTAGTTCACAATTTCTCAAATTGTGTGCAATTAAATTCATCGTGAAACATATTAAACCAAAAAGAACGGATTTCCGTTAGCGATTGTCCTGCGAGCACACTACTCTTTAATTTTGTCTTTGGTATATAATCAGAGGTTGCAACTTTAATATGTCATTTAGAAATATGGTATTCGGTCATGTTTATCTTCAAACCTAAAATTGGTTTAACTACTTGAGAATTTTATGTTGCTAGCTCATGTTCTTAGTTGTTGGAGTTTATTTAAAACATGAAGGCCTGCTTGTTCTGCTATTTTTGAATTTCTCAGAATTTGCAATTCTTAATTAATCTTAAAAATTTATGTTGATTTGTGTGCCGATGGACGTGGCAGTCTTGCATATGTCGTACAATTTTTTGCATTTTTCCTAATTCTTTTTGTGCATCTCAGGTTCAACTCATGACTTCCATAAAGAAGCTTTTGGATCCCAATGGAATAATGAACCCATACAAATGTTCTTCCGCAGTCCGTACTTTGCTGAAGGTAATATAACTTTGGTTGACTCCAGAGTTCCTTGTTATACTCTCCTTATATCATATTTTTTGAAAGTTAATGCTTATGTCTTAGCAAGAAAAAATTACTTTGTGTTCCTCTTTTGGACGATAATTGACATTGTGTTCTTGTTTTTCAAGTGCCCATGTCCACAAAATTAACATCGTCATTGCTCTATACAGAAATAGATAAAAATTAGCGTCGTCGTTGCTCCTTTCCCTTTGTGGACGGTGAATGATTCGCCACTGGTGACCAGAAAAGGATAGACAAATCAATAATTTGAATGGCATAGGCCACTGGTGACCAGAAGAGGATAGACAAATCAATAATTTGAATGGCATAGCCTAGTTCATTAGTTTTTATAGCATCCAGATGGACAATCACTCTCTCGCACACACACCCATATTTGTGCCTTGGAGATGCTATGGAAATGTTCTTTCAGTTCTTTGTCTATTTATCATCGTAGCATTTTAAAAAAAGGTATATCTTTTTATATATTTTCTCTTTTCATTTTGAAGAAGATTTTATAGAAGGGGTTTTTACTGAGCTGGATCTTTTGGGCTGAGCAGTACCCTGACTCCCAAGAAATTTTAGTTTGGAAGCACCAACTCATTAGATGGTATAAGTAGTTTGTTTTGTCTCTCTACAAGGTGGCAGCAGTCTATTGATCCTTTAGTAGTTTGTTTTGGCGCTTCAACTTTCTTAGATTATAATATCGAACTACCTGAATTCATGTAGAAAATGATATGTCTTAGAGTATGAGGCAGGCTGAATTTGACGAAATAAATTATATGCCACTGGAAGCATGGGTTCCTTTAGTAGGAGGCCTACCTGATGAAACTTTTTATTAAAGTATAGGCAGCTAAGCTACAATTGTTGTTGGATAGTTTTGCAACTGCTAGAATCGATGAGGAGAAATGTAAATGAATGTGTTAGTTTGCAGGACATAAAACCGAACAATGGCATATCCACAAAACAATGATGCTGAGGCATTAGATGTTTCACGACGAAACAGATACTAGTCATATTAGCCAAGCGATTGAATATGGATCAAATCAAAGATAAGAATTTCTCTGTTTATTTAAAGGTGTATTTATAGGTTTGCGCGTGAGGGAATACTAGAGGCAATACATGCGATTGTATATGCACGTTTGATTGTTGATGATGAAGATCATGGAATACATGGTAACTGGGTTTGCTCTACTTTGTCTCTTATTCCCTAAGTTTACTTTAAAAACTTGAAAAGTAATAACTTTACAATTTTTGAAATTTTGGTAGGATTTATTGTTTGGTTGTAAAGTTGAGAAGATCATTCACCTCTTCCTGGTGCTTGTTTGATGCCTAGCGTGTCATTTGGCAAGACTCGAATATTGGTGAATGCAGAAAATAATCTTGTCCAAAAGTTCTACTTGAAATCATTTTATGTTTGTATGTGATCTTCTCCCAAACATTTCTGTTCAGGTTTGCCTGAAGAGGTGAGCAACAAGCCAGAAGTAGAGAGGTCTTTCCAGAGTATGGTTCGTGGGATCTTAAAGGTCACAAGTTTTGCGTGCCAACCATATTTCTCTGTGCCTGTGCCTGGATTGATGCTGCTGCAATATTTCATCCAACGTTAGCTAAATGGACTGAAAAAAAAGTAAACCAAAACAAAATATGACTATACGATAAAAAAACAGGAAAAAGATCCAAGCGTGAAAGCAAATCATAGAGAGAGAGAGAGAGAGGCGTTCTTGTGCATCAAACAACAGTGGCCAGTTATGGCCTGCGGTTTTTTGTGGTTTGTGGGAGGTATACCGGTGAGAAAACCACCCCTATGTAGCGGTGATGCAACAATATCAGCCAATGATCACTGGTATATATCTATATCAGTGACAAACTTCACCGGTATAGGTTCCTAATTTCTCTTTCCCACATCTTTTATTCACCTATAAGATTATATTTATAAAAAATAGCTTAAAACACTAGGAGACAAGTGTAAGTCAAAATCGGGAGCTATAGTTTTCAGTTCAGCTTAATGAGAAGTTTAAGATCGACAATCCTATTTTGATGTTTGAAAACCATATAGAAAAAACAATTATCAAGAGAACGAGTAGGCCTTTAAATATAACTTGGTATTGCTTTCTTCTAATGGCTCTGCATTTGAATTTGGTTTTGGACAAAAAGTAAAGGTTGGTCATTTTGGTCTGCATATGGGTCATTTTGTAATTCGTATATATATGGATAATATGGTAAAAAGGTTTCACAAGTTTTTGATTCATTTATTGTCATAGTCTTATTAGTATTATCCTGCACTTTTTTTGCATATAAGTTTAAGGACAGTTGCCCAATTTTATTGATTTTTGTGCATCATCAAATCTTAGCCAGCACATCTTGGTAGTATACAATGTTGTTTGGCGCAACAAAGCGAAACTAAGTGCTGAACTTGTGAAGGGAGGCATAGCCAAGCGATGAATACTGAAGGGTAAGTTTTAGGGCAAAATAGTATAGTACATAATATCGACAAATATCATATCTGTTTTTTATTTAAAAAAAAAGAGCAAAATGTATTTTTTTTCTCATGCCAGAATAAAAAATGAACGATGACATTGCTCTGTCATTTGTTGTGTAGGCATAAAATTTAATTAGATGTTATTGGCAATGTTGAATCAAAGATTATGAAACATTTATAATATTTTCTATGTATTGCAGATGAAAGACATTACTTTTTTTAATTTGAACAATATACAGGAGCACCTATTTCGTCTAATGGATACAAGTTCAATAAATTCACTAACTTTTATGATTTTATCCAACATTTTCTAAATTCCATGATTTCATCCAACAAATAGCATAGTAATATTTAGGAACTGTTTGCATTTCAAAATTTTCATTGGTTTTGGAGTGTTCCAAAAAAATGAGGTTTTGTTTTGAAATAGGAAAGAAATGGACTCGCCCGTCGGTATGTGGATTGACCGTTCCCGACGCCTTTACCGGGGGTAATCAACCCAAGGGCTATGTTCATCATTGATGCATTTCATTTTAACTTAAACATCCTTTTGATTCTATATGCAGTATAGAAAATATTGAAAGTTTGATGTTTCAAACTTTTGAAAAGAACTCTTGAAGAGTTACTTGAAAATGTGAAATATTTTGAGGAAAAAAATAGAATTAGTAAATGTCATTTGAAAAGCTTGTGAAATCATTTTGAAATCACTTTAGTGTTCTCTTAAGACTTTAAGTAGGCTTGAGATTTTGCTCTAATTCGGTTACCACCTAGTTAGAACTTCATCCCCTCTTGCTTAAGCTCTTTTGGAAAGGTGCTTATGAACATAAGTGAAATAAAGTGGATGTGAATGCATGAATGCATTGATCCTATATGATTGAAAGGAAAATCATTCATTCCTACCACAACATTCATCTAATGGCATTCCTACCATAACATACATCTAAGATTTTTGTTATTGTAAATATCATATATATGAAGGAAAAATTTTTGAAAATGGATTGGGATTGTAGACCATCAAGCATGAATCCAATATTGGGTCATTACTTAGTTTGTGGTCTTAATGAAGTCGGCAAATGAAAAATTAAGATATTAAATGATAAGAAAAAATATTGAAATAATGGAAAAGATGAAAGACTTGATCTCAAGAGAGATATAGAGAAAGAGATCTTGAAAATCATAAAATCACATGTTTTGAAAGACAAATATATGTATTCGTATACATATATGAAAGCTTATGAAAATGATGTTTATATCAAGTAGAGAAGAAAATATCATTTTAGAAAAAGAAAGAAAGATTTTAAAATGGAATACACATATATATATTTATATATACGTATATGANGAGAGCATAGTAGATAGAGCAAACATAGTGAAAAGAGAGCATAATAGATGAGAGAACATAGTAAAGAGAAAACATGATAAGGATGTATTTATGATAAAGAAAGAGAGAAAACATGATAGAGAGATAAAGAAAGAGATTGAGCATGATAAAGAGGTATTCAACTAAGTGGAGAAACATGATCCAACCATGAAAATAAATAATATCTCCTCTTCTTATGCTCTCAATGCACTTGAGCATAACCTCTTGTCTCTAAAAAGAGGTAGAGTGTTATCTCATATGTGGCTAAGGAGAGTGAAAGATGGAAAAAAAAACCAAATATGAGGAGACCATAATAAGTTTCTATTCAAGAAAGGAAAAACCTATAACAACAAAACTATATCCAAGGAAAGAAATAACATGATTTGGTCATGAAATGAAATATAGTCTCATCTTCTTATTCTCTTGGTGCACTTAAGCATAGCCTCTTATCTCTAGATAGAGATTGAGAGCTATCTCATTTGGACATGAAGAGAGAAAGAAGAGAGAAAAAAATGAGAAGAAGATCGAGACTATATTCAAGAAAATAAATAACAAGAATGTATTCATGAAGAGAAATAACAATAACAATGAAATGTATTCAAGAAAAGAAAAAGCATGATTTAACAAAATATCATCTCATCTCCTCATTCTCTTAGTGCACTTGAGCATAGCCTCTTGTCTCTAAAAAGAGGTAGAGTGCTATCTCTTTTAGCCATGGAGAAGAAAAAATGAGAAGGGAAATTATAAAAAAAGAAAAGAGATAGATTATGACTACATACCTCTAATGCCTCCAAGAGATGAATCTTGCTCCAAGTTGGAGAGAAAATGGAAAGAGAAAGAGGGAGAGAGAGAGAACTCAAGAGAAACCCTAAGTCTTCAAGTGAGAATACTCTAGGGTTTCTCCCAAGGACCACTCTTTCCTAAGAGAGGGGAGAGTGGGGGCTATTTATAGAGGATTTTGGAGCCAAAACCCTAAATTTGAATTTTTTTGAATTTCCCCCCTTTTCCATCCGAATTTCACATAATTTTGAATTATTTTGAAAAAGAAATGGTTTGAAAATGGGTATGAATGACCATTAGGCTTATAAAGATATTTTTAAAATGAGTCTTGTCCATTCNAAAGACTAAAATCGCCCTCTAAAAGAAGTTGCTTTTGTCAAAAGGAGGGGCAAATGGGTCTTGTTCGCCAAAAGACTAAAATCGCCCTCTAAAAGAAGTTTCTTTTGTCAAAAGGAGGGGCAAATAGGTCTTGCCCACCAAAAGACCAAAATCGCCCTCTAAAAGAAGGCCTTTTTGTCAAAAGGATGGGCAAATGGGTTTTGTTCTAATTTGGATTTGAAAGTTGGATTTTGGATCTAATTGGAATTTGATAATTGGATTTTGAGTTTGAAATGCTAGATTTGGATCTAAACTTGGATTTAAAATTCATTTTAAAAATAATAAACCGAAAATTTTAATAGCCCCATTTTTGAAAAATTTGGGGTGATAACAAGAACCAAACTTGGGCTTTCCATTCTGCCACCCAATTTGAGGGAGGTTGATAGACGATGCAATGAAGAAAGCGCTGGAAATCAGCATATGATTACAAGACATAAATCTAATGCTCAGATCAGTTACACAAGGATATAAGGAAGGATTTGGCAGATGAAAATATGGGAGATAAATATAAAAAATCCTTTTGTAATTCCAAAATTAATCTGTCGTCATTCGAGTAGATGATTATGTTGGTGATTGTAAAGCATAAGTATAAATGAAAACAAGGCAAAGACTACTGGTATCTTTCAATGGATGGCTCTCATCACTACAACAAACTGTGCCAGCTCTGGCACCAAAATAGAGCTAAAGCTGGGGTCTCTGGCATTTCGCTAGCGGCACTAGTAGCGCAAGAGATCGAGCTGTCGTTGCTGTTATAAATGGCACAAAATTTATAGTGCTAGTGGAAAACTACTCTCGTGCTAATATAACGCCAGAATTGACCGTCTAAACTGGCCCAGAGTTTAGGTCAGGTGTATCTTATATCGAATCGTTAAGACTGTTTTTTTTTCTCATTTTCACCTCTCCCATCCATGAGAAATAGACTGGCTTAGCCACTTGTGCGATTGGAATCTTTATGGGTTACTTATATTTCGCGGGATCTTTCTTATGGAAGACAGTGATGAGATCCTATCGAAGCGGATTCTGCATGAAAACATATCCCCGATACATTTCTTCCTTGTACATTTTGACATTAATTGCCACAGTTTTTTTTGTTATTTTATGTGAAAAGTCGATGTTTTCCATCCACAAAATATCCATATATAAATAGATTGTGCCGTACCGAATTGCAAAATGATGCTTGACAATTTGAAACTTAAGTTAGAAAGAGAAACATATTGAATTTTGTTCACTTTTTAACTTTTTTGGCATTTAAAATAATAAGCTCTCTAACTTGGTAAATTTGTGCGTTGAACTTAATACTACATGTGGCTATGCGTAGGCGTGGGCATCGGGCCCGTCTGATTCGGAGCCAAACCAAGGGCCAAACATTGACAAAAAGCTAGACAGTAGGCCACCGTGCCCAACTTTGAATTAGGGCGGTTGTGTCCTATGGCAAGATTTATTTGAAATATGTGTTGCCTGATGGTAACTTCCCCTCATACTAAAAGAATAAATGTGTTGTGGTCGAGGTGCCTTCAAACAAGATTTAGAAGGATTTCATGCTTTCTTTTAACAGGAAAATCAATGTTTTATGACTAATAATTATATGTTTCATTTTGGGCACATGACGTTGGTGAACTACTTACTGCTCCTTATCACTTTTGATTACCTGCAAAATAGTTTTTGAAACCACTTAAAGTGCATAATTTACTAAAAGTAGACCAAAAATAATTGTTCGATACTGTGGGGTATAGTTTCCGAATGTATGAAACAACAATGTATGGAATATTGGTGGTGTTCATTGTCATTCTAAAGAGTTCCAAGACACACGACCTTACAAGATCCTCTCACTTCTCATTTGAAGACCAAAGGATTCTTAGCAAATGAATAAAGAAATATGACACCCATCAAACAATGTCTTGCATTTTAATCAAAATATGGACAAACAACTTAAGGAGAATAGCATATTCCATTCTTTAAATTTTCATTGAATTGAACTGGTTACAGCGAAATTCAATTTGGATCTACTCATGGAGGCCCACTCAAGCTAATTATAATAAGAATGGTCTAGATCATAGTCACAAATAATGTTTTGGAGTTCTAAATAGCCAGGTTTTTCTCGTTAAAATATGACAAGCTTAAAAAAAATATTAGAAAGATACAATAAATTTTAAAAAATTTAAAAGCATAAAATAAGTGAGAAAATAATATCACAAACATCAAAAGATGAGTAGATTTGCAACAAATTAAAAATAAAAAATAAAAAAAACAACTATTTGGCATTAAAAATGAAAAAAGTGAAAAAACCCGCGTAAAACCGTTAAAAGCATTTTTTTATTTTAATGTTTTTTTCAAAAACATTATTTTCTAAAAGTTTTAAACACTAATTTAATTTATATTGTGTTTTTACGTTCTTTAAAAAAACATGTTTTTTGTGACATCGGTCTAGACTTTTCATTGTTAATGAGGGTGGAAGTTTTGGGTCTATTCTGAATAATAAGATGAAATACTCCACCCATTGTTCACACTGAAGTTTTACGCCATTTTCATTGTGAAACAACCAATTAAAGGTTTGACGAAAGTCTACAATTGCTTGGGTATGAATTGATCCAGATCCACGTGAAACTTGGAAAGATCCCATTAAATATTTTACGTTGGGCCTACATGGTTTATAAACGGGCCAAACATGATTTAAAATAAATTTTATACCGCCACCCTTTCCTATTTGACTACCGTCCAATTAAATTTTACACCGCACTCGTTACCTGTTTTACAAAGTTTGAATTCGGATATAGGGTATAGATAATGGCTTGAGCATGAGTTTGGGCTTTAATGTTGGTGATTAAGTTTAGATTTGAATTTGTATTTGGAACTTGTTTTAGGTTTATATTGATTGTATTTGGACTGAAAGGTCCATACGAATATACTTTTAACTTCACTATCCAAATTTGAACTGTTAAATACATAAAATCCCATTGTGACATATTAAGGGCCAGCTTTCAAATGACATGAATATTGAATAATACAATATTTATTTAACGTGGAGTCTGAATTGGATCGAATACTTATGTAAAACTGAAACCAATTTGATTGGATGTTGACTTTTTCTTAATATCCGATTTTTCAAAGCAGTTTGAACAAATACCTCATCTGAATATTTTTAATATTCAAATTTAAACATACGAATATGATTTTGAACATAGGAAAACCGGAAATCATAAGGGTATGACAACCTTCTAAATAAATGAAGGGCTGAGTAGTTTTTCTTCCCCTTTCCAACGAACAAATTTTCTTTTTTCTTAAAATAAATGTTGCGATGGGTCACCATATTAAGTAGGTGGAAGCGTCCACTGGCAGGAGAGTGAGACCACTCAGCATTGTTGATTACAGAGGAAAGAATATCACAATCGGAGGGCGATGCTTCTGCTGTAAACGATGAGAAGATCTGTGGCGGCATTTTCGTCATCGGGATGCCCACTCGCAGCAGGCAGGCAAGTCTCTCTCTCTTGTTTCTGTTTTGTTTGCCATTGCCGGTCTGCCGAATTGAGGGGGAAAAGATTTATACGGGTTCTTGATATCTTTTTATGTTTTGTTTGCCATCGTCGGTGTGCCAAAGTGAGAGGGGAAAGATTTATACGCGTTCTTGGTATCTTCATCTCTTGTTTCTGTTTTGCCGAATCGAGGGGGGAAAGATTTATACAGGTTCTTGATTTCTTCATTCTTGTTTCTGTTTTGTTTGGCATCGTCGGTGTGCGATGGCACACGGCCCTTCCACTCGGCACCGTCGGATCACTAAGGCCGACTTTCGTCCCTGCTCGACGGGTGGGTCTTGCAGTCAAGCTCCCTTCTGCCTTTGCACCCGAGGGCCAATCTCCGTCCGGCCAGAGGAAACCTTAGTGATTTTCATTCCAGTATAATAGTGAGATGCAATAGAATGTCTAGGTTCAGTATTTATGATTCCGGCGATGGCTGCTGACAGCCATCTCCACCCTGCATTTGTGTTCGTACGTGGTTTCCGTTTGATTTCATTTTGGCTCTCTGCTTTGGGGGTTTTATTTGGGTTCTTCTGTTGAAGTTGTTGCTGATTTCTGATATTTGGCTCGCCATCGGGTCTGCTACCGCTTTCGGTTAGTCAGCGGCTCGGGTTCCTGCTGGTTCTGTCGTGGGTCGCAGCTTAGGTTGTTGCTGTTGTCCCTGCTGGGTCTACCGCCTTGGGTCGCCCGTTAGGTTGCTGTTGGGCCTGTTTCTAATATTCGCTCATATTGGGACCCATCTTTCCCGACTTGGTTTTGTTTTCTTGAGGTGTTCTCCTTTGTCCATTTGTTTCTTGAAAAACTCCGTACAATGTGATGGTTTAGGGCGGCAACCTACCGGTCATAGGGTTACTTATATGGTTATCCTACTGTTCTTGTTTCCTTTTCTATATATTGGTTCTAATACATGGTTCAGTCTTCTGATGTCGATTATGAGAGGAAAGTAGATGCTACCTCTCCTCCTTTCAGTGTTTTGGTTTCTTCATTCTCAGGGCCGGGTCTTTTGTGAATAATTTTGTTTGACATTCACATATTGTTTTGTTGTGTGAGGTAGTTAACGTGATTCAAATCTACATGTTTATATGGTTATCCTCTTCATGTTCGGGTATGGTTAAAGGTGTTATTAGGTGGATTTAGGTTGAGTTACCTAAATGGACCTTAGTTTGTTATGTGTTATTCGGTATATTATTGATAAACTATCATTTTTGTTGAATCAAATGCTAAAATAAACTTCACGTGGTTTGTGTGCTTTTCACTTTACAAGGAAACTATGCGTATTCTTTTAGTTACAAATTCGTATAACTGGTCATTTTTTTTAGGTACAAGGTCAAGATGTCTGTCTCTATATTCCCTTCCTCGGTTTCTGTTGCTGAATTTCTCCAGGTACCACTACTACTACTACTACATATAACCATATTTGAGTTGGAACTTTTTGCTTGCTTTTTAGGTTTCTATGCTTTCGTCTTGTTGAGGTAAAATTCTTTATACTAAAGAAATAGAATCTGTTTGTTAGGTGTCAGTTATAATCACTATTCACGTGCATTTGATAAGGGTCAACTATAATTGCTAATCACGTGCACTGATTTGTGTGATTTACTAATTTTGGATTTTAGAATTTTGGCCTATAAAGAGTTGGAACTTGTTGCTGGATGCACCTAGTGTGGGATGGATGCATTTGTTTTTGTGTTTAATTTTCTGCACATTTGATTGCTTAGTGATAATTATAATTTTTGAAAGTTTGAATATTGACTTGAATGTCAGCATTCACCATAGAGTGGGATAAAGGAGGAGCTATTTGTAATACTGTTCTGGCAACATAAAGATCTGCTAGGATGTAGGCTGAGCAGCTGGCGGAACTTGCCCATAATAATTGGTTCTAGCGGTTGTGCACCTGTTGTTGGTATAAGACTATAAGTTATATCATACTGATGGTTATGGATTGTTGTTATGTATCACTATCAGTCAATTGTTATCGGAGGAGCTAAGTTTGTGTTTTCTGGCGAGCTGGTCCGAAAATTGGTGCTGTGATTATGCTGGAGTGAGGGTTAAAGTTTCCAAGGTTGTCGAAAAATGTTTTACACCCAGTTCATCTTGGCGAACAAGGGTCCTATGAGGACGATCTGGATTGCTGCTCATTTGGAGGGGTTTAACTGGGTCAGCATGCAATATCTTGGACACGAATAAACTGGAAATTTTTATATTAGACATAAATTACATTAAAAGGTTAAAGCGATTTTGGTGTCGATGTATGGTTTGAATATTTACATAACCATATAAGCTAATGGCAAGTCCTCCAAGCAACTTTGACGATGTTTCGACTAGTTTTTGTAGAAGTAATATATATATATATATATATATATATATATATATATATATATATATATATATATATATATATATCATATATTACTGTAAGCTTCTCTCTAATGATGGTAGTGCAGCTGGTTGGGCCTGTTGGTATGTAATGGGTATATGAGCTTTTCAAGAGTTGAAAGTTATAGAATTAATTATACACATTACGTCCGTGTAGTCAAATTTGATTAAATGATTCAGCAAGGCTGAGATTCTGGGAGTGCGATCTCAATCAATAAGCATTTAGAAAAACCATTTTGTCAGGTCCAACTTGTTTTTGTGTGTGCAAAATCCGGCTGTAAACTTCTACAACAAGCATGCATGTTCAAATTACTTAAAGGTGCATACAACCATACGATAAGAGATCCATTTTACTTGACATGAGTGTTAACCTGAGCACCTTTCATGATAAGATTGAAGGAGGTCAAGAGTTCAACACCGGAATGCATCTCTCAACATATAAATTTGCTTAACCCAACTTACTTATTCTATTAAACAACTAATAATGGCTTGAAATTGGTAGATTTGGAACTCCCCGAATAACTTTTGCAGGTTTTAACTCTATAACATCATGATGAACAAGTTCTTTTCCTCATGATAATTGCCACATTATAGAAGTAATACCAAAGGTGTCTCGCTTGTGATTAACTTTTGTTAGAAAATGATCATGAACATGTCTTTTTACATCCTATTTCAATGCTTCCTATAGACTTATTCTAGTAAGGCTGCATATTATTGTTGTTGTTGTTTGAATCTATACTTTTTAGAAGGTATATATTCATTTAGTTTATGAAAATGTGGGTATATTCTTATATATATCTTTGTTCTTTGAAAGCCAAAAAGAAATTTTCTTAAAAAGACTTTCGTTCTCCAAGATTTCTTGAGATACTAATGGCCCTTTTCATAAACTTTTTTGTTCTTCTCCCGTCGATCGGATGATCAATAGTTTAGAAAATTTGGAAAAACCACTTACCTAAAAGTCCCCTAATTGGAAATTCTGGACAAGAATCTAATGCAATGAAGCTTCCCCAAGGAAGATTAGTCATCCATCTTCATACTCAAGAAGGTGGGAGGAAAAGCCATTAATGTCAAAGAGCAGATTTTACTGCTGATGACACCCCATAAGTTCTTGGAGCAGTTGAACTAGCGCAAGCACCTAAAGCCTCTAAATCACTTGTTGCTCCGGACTTCCCATATGCACTCTCGAATCCATTGAATCTATCGACAGTGAGAGTCTCCCTGTTACGCCTGTAAGTTTTCAAAAAGGCAGTTTATGAAATTTTTAAAATTAAAGTGTGTTTTTGAAATACTACGTAATATTTGGGTCGATTTTCAAAGTTTGGTGAGAGTGGAGGTCTATCGAGCCCTACCCGCCTCTTTCCTTCTTCAGCGCGGACAAAATTTCTGCCCATTAGCACACAATTTCTTTTTTTTTTTTTGTCCTTGCCCGTGGAGAAGGGTTGTCTTCTTCTCGCAGAAGCTCTCCGCATGCAGCTGCTCATTCTCGTAGCGCAGGTCTGCATCAGCTCCTCTTCCGCATCTTTGTCGAGGTAAGGCGTGGGCTTGCCTCTTTCTATCACGTTTTATTTCCAAACAGCCCGTGTTTCCTGTTTGCCTTTCCCCAAATCGCAGCCTTAGTCTTCTTCTTCGCCTGCTTTTAAATCCCATCAATGGAAAAACAGAAAAGCAATAAAGGGAGAGAGAGGGGAAATAAAGCAGATTCTGTCATATGAAAAACTGGTTGTTCACCTCGAAAATGCTTTTATCTGTTGTGCTGTTTCGTATGCTGACACAAACTGCTGATCCCCAACCCAAGGCTCCCATGCCCACCACATATTTTAAAATGATTGGCTCAGCAGAATTGGCTTCACTCTCTCTTTTTGTCCCCTTAAGCTCCTTTCTTTTATTAGAGACCTTATTGAAGCAGGAAATGTGGTTAAACTGATGATAAAAAGATGATTCCATACAGCATTTCTCGCCTATGATTCCGTTGTTAGGTACTGGCATGGCTCAGTCACTAACATTTGCTCCAGTGGCTTATTTTCATAATTCATATATATATGTATATATATATAACAGAGCAAATAGTTGAATATGTTAATGTGAAAATAAATAAACATTGAAGGGCTGATGTGGGCAGTTCATATGTGGCTCCGTCAATGATTTGCGTTCAGTTTCAATCAGTGTGGATGGCTTGTCTGTCTTTGTCCCTGATCTCATTCTAATGCATTTGTTTTGCAGTGTTACGGTCTGTTGGATGCCCTTTTAAAAATTTTGAAATTTTAATTAGAAAGCCGTTTTAAATTTTAACACAAGTACAATAAAATACTGTTGGGTTGTATGATCAAAATATCAAAGTAAAACGGCTGCATATTGTTAAAATCAATGCATTATAGCAGATGTGGTCATCTCGCTATCGGATAAGATAGGAATGCGGCCAAAATTGTTGCTATTAGCTTGTGACCTGTTGGCCACAACAGCGCCTTCCAGCTATGAACTAGCGTGCTTTGGAAAAGGGCCTGCTTACAGCATGGATGTTATATGAATATCGGCCTTCCATGCGCTGAAGTTTTTCTTTGTTGGTTGCTAAATGCTTTTATGATTTTATCTGTTTAGTTATATTTGGGCCTGTCCATTGTACTTCCTAGCATTAATGACATTATTGGCTTTTGCTTCAAATTGTGTGGTTTCATCTCTTATTCTTGCCTAGTTTCTAAATATTGCTTAGATCTTTCCTATAATTCTCCTTTTCTTGTATTTGCAGTTATGACTTGTGGCCTAATTTTGCTGATGGCGGGTTAAATTTGTCGTGAGAAAGGGAAGCCTCTATGAGGCAGCACATTGTTGTAGACAAACTTTTGCAGTCGTTGTCTGGTAAGCATTTTTTTCCTTTTTTTTTTTCCCTTCTTAGTTGGTGGCTTGCGCTTGTCTAAGACAGTCTTATTGTCAAAAAATGTTTCCCCTTAATGTAGCCCCAATTAATTGTCATACAATATGGTGAAGGTTCATGGTTCCTTACAAGAAGTGAGTTGCTTTGTTCTTTGAAGAGGAAATCCGTTTTCTACAAATTCTGTAGAATAGCATAGTTTGATTTTTTTACTAATGTACTTTACATTTGGTTTTCTTTTCATTCGTATTATTCTTGCCTTGTGTGCGTGAGTGTTGTATGTTCATCTTGACTTCAAGCATTTTGTCTTTTGATCTTCTTGCATGTGATTATAATTTTTTGAATTTTCTGTGATTTTTACTGATCTTTAATAGTTTAATTAGGAAAAATTGTTTTATGAGAACTTTTATCTGTTCTACTTTCTACAGAAATTGGGCAGAATAAAAAAATACAAAAAAAAAAAAACCAAAATTGTTCAAAAAATACTGAATTTTGGTTTTTTAAAATCCTCTACTACTGTAGAGTAAAACAATCCTTAGTTTTGGTTTCAACTCTTTACATTATAATGTCTTTTAACCCAGATTTGTGAACCTGTCAGAAATCAAAAAGTCCTGCCTCTGTTCTATATCCGAACACTTTTTTACTTTTGCTTTCTGCAGACAGCCTTACATTCAGAGTCTAATAGTGTCCAATCCCATAGTTGTCATTTTCATTTCTCTAATGTTTTTACAAAAGCTGCTGAATAGGACTGGTTTATCCTAGGCTTCGATCAAGGAAAGGGAAGAGCCTAACCTAAACCTCTGGCAAAACTTTCAATCAGTTGATGACCTAACATTTATGAGAACTCATCACCGTTAAACCAACTTTTTATGTAGAATATCATACTTTTATAGGAGAGTTGGTGAAGTTTTTTCTTCTACCCATCTTATTTTCCATTCACCCATCCTCTTTAGGGAGTAGAGTTCTGCCTCCTGGTGATATACCATTTGATGTCAAGAACTTTTGTAAAAGAAAAAGTTTTTAATTCTGTTTAAAACATTTTAAAAATGTCTTCTCTCACAATGATATGTCTTTGCTTTACTCTTGGTATCTTTCCAAGTAGGAGAGAATTTCAAGTTCTTGTTGTCAATCAATGGAAGAGGATAGCTGAAAAAATCTTGGATCTGAACAATAAGAAAAACTCCAATGAAGTTGAGGAAGTCAAGACTAGGAAATGCTATTGACTCTTGTGTTCAAACATTTGCAAGGATTTAACATGAAAATATACTGAGAGAAAAGCCACAATGCTCTGGAAGATCTTGGTAGGTAGCAAAATGTGAGTTGAGAGATAGGCTCGGGGCTTGTGTAGTTGTTCCTCTGAGTCAGTAATCGAGAGTACCGGGTAGACATAAAGTTGATTTATGTCTATTTCGCGAAGATAATGACTTATGAACTTTTGGCTCGTCGAAAACCCGTAAGGTGAAGCGGGTTCGACACGTGACAAAGCTACATTTAACCACCAAACCGGTGGAGCTTCGTAGTAGCCTTTGAGGTGGTGAGGTATTCCCTTAAAGGTGAAGGTCGGCCTAAAAAAAAAATGAAAGGAAAAAAAAAATCAAAAGGCAAAAAGCTCAATGAAAAAGAAAGAAAAAAAAAAACCAAGAGAAAAAAACAAAAGGTGCCTACCAAGAGATGAAAGACATGAAGGCTGAACTCGCAAGAATTGAATGTGACAATCTTTCGTGGATGTGCAATTTTGGGGTCAATATCTGCTCCTTTTTTTGATTACCGAAGATGTCGAGGATGATTTCTTTATGTTCACATTTTGGAAATTGAAAGATATCCCTTCTAGAGGTTCGACGACACTGATAAGAAATGAATCCTAATGTTTGTACGGTATTATGGGAAAATGAATGACATATCATTTGCACAACACGAGCACTCAAACTTATGAATTAAAGTGATAATTTTGAACAATTTCAAAGTAAAAACTTGACATCTCTTGTTATGTTTGGAGGTTTTCTAGGCATAAGAGGAACTAACCAATCCCCTTTGGTCTTGAAAGGTGTTTGGCATTTCATTAACAAACCATTGGTCCGCTCATGGAATAGATGAAACTCCTCAAACCTAGTCCACTTATGTTGAATGTGACAATTTGTCCATCTTTTCCTCTATCTTAGGAGAGGCATATCATTTGGGAACCTGACCCATGATTCCATCTTAACCGAGTGTGTTCAGCCCGTTGAATTGTCTTCAACCTGTTTTTCAATGACATAACCTAGACTTGGGGTTGAGGATATCATGGATGGAATATTTCTTATCTTTTTTTCAAAAGAACTGGTTTAGTTTTGAACTATGACATTTTTGAAAAGTTCTATCCTTTGAAGTTGCATGAGTTTTGTTCCTGGCTTCATCTAATATTTGTCTTGGCTTGCAATACATGATTTTACAAAATGGGGTGGAGTTATTCTTTATTGTCACCAACTACCCACCATGCCTTTGCTTCAACAGCTGGGTCCTTCATAGTTTTGGACCAGGTTAGTATTCAGTTTTTCTTGTTTCTTCTTGTCTCATGTTAGTTGAGTGTTATGGATATTTTGACTAGTATGTCTTTGTTTATCCATAAACCAGAACAATATCCTGCATTGGAGAAACATTATGATATTATTGAATCTTTTCTCATTGATGTTATTTATGCCATGTCACTCATTTAAGGCTGGCTGTTCAACCTGCTCCTCGTCGAGGCTATTGCAGGAGATGTTTTTCCTACATTCGATTTGAAGGTGGGTTGAGGTTGGTCCAAAATTATATCAGAATGTATGTTTTTTTAGGCGTGAAAATGACACAACTAATGCTTATTTCAGAATGTCATGGAAAGCTTGTTTTTAGATTTGTTATTGGTTTTTGATGTTCTTATCCATATGTTGTGCAGGTAATGCCCATGATCGTGAATTAGAAGGTGAACAGTGATATATATATATATATATATATATATATATATATATATCTATATATCTATATATATATATATATATATTTATTCCCAAGAATACTTCCTAATACTTGATATGGCAAGCATTTTATGCATTGGATGAATTCGTGAACTTGATCCTAACATTTTCGGTTTTCCTGAACTTGGTTGCCTACCAGGCCTGTTGTGGTCGGTGAACCAAGAGCCTCTGATGCCATTCACCATTCAACGAATACTTTTATAGAAAAACCAAAGTAGTTAATACAACTAGAGACAAGAAATTTCCTTTTTATGTTTGTTGTGGTTTAATGCATAATGTTTGTTGTGGTTTAAAGCATATGGAAGATATGACTCAGGGTCTCTGTCGTGAACATGTGCGTGTGTGTCTCTCTCTCATACCCAAGTAGAAAGACAGATGTGCACATGCACAAGTAAGGGTGGATATCGGCCCGGCCCGGCTTGGCCCATTTAAATTAAAAAATATTTTTTAATTATAAAATAACATTTTTAAATATAAAATATATTTATTAAGAATAAAAATTATTATTAAAACAAAAAAATTAATATAACCGGGCCGACCCGGGTTTGGCTGTCGGGCCCGGGCCCGGCCCGATGCCCAGCCTTATGCACAAGTACTTAAGAACATGTATTTGATGATGTGCAGCTAGTGCTTGAATTCTTATGGCATTTCTAAAATATCACAATGCAAGTGGATATGGCTGAGTGGTGTATTAGTGCAGCCTAGAAGGCTAGAACTGGGGCCACTGTTCAAATGTGCATATATAGTGTTTTTATTGTCAGAGCTAACATGTCAATTCATACAGTTTGTAGAAACTCAAACCACAAAGAGGGAGAAGAGAAGAGAAACACACGATGTACGTGGAAAAACCTCAACGAGGAAAAAACCACGGGAAGCTCTACCTAGGTGCACAACCGCAACCCTAGGAGAGAGAAAATATATTTCACTTAAACACCAATTACAACATAAGTGAGATTATAAGGAGGGAGAGGAGAGCAGCCGCCTAGGGTACCGAGCCCTGCCTC
>JAANDH010001702.1:0-34669 GCA_011799765.1 Nymphaea thermarum | reverse complement strand
ATCAAAAAAGAGAGAAAAAATAGAAACAAGAAAATCAAGGAAGGATTGCGAAAATTCTGTAACTCCTCCTTCCTATGATAGTGTATAAATCCAAGCATAAGGGAACCTCACGATCATCTTTTTGATGCGTGAGAGAAAGTGGACGTAGGAAATTATTCCGAACCACTCTAAAATTTCGAGTTTTGCATATATTTCTTCACCTGGTTCTTCAGAGCTCACTTGAATCTTCATTAGTCAAGTGGCAAAGCTTCGACTTTCCCACCGATACCATCCTCCCCACTCAGACACTTGTTGCCAACAAAAGTCTCTATGCTCGATTCCTGCCAAACAATCTCTCTACTGGCCGGTTCTATGTCGCAATGCAAGATGATGGTAACTTTGTCGGCTACAATGAATTGTCGGTGCCAAGTTATGATTCACAGACGTATGGACCAAAGGGGAAGTTGGTGTTCGACGCGACTGGAAAAATCTCCGTCTACCAGTGGGAAAAGAACAATTATGTCAACTTAAGTACTCCTGTGGACCGGATTCCCTCGCCAAGCGAGGACTTCTACTTTCGAGCAACTATAGATTACGATGGGATTTTCAAACTCTATAGTTACTCCAAGAGAAGAAACGATTCCACGTCGAACTCCTGGAACATCGTTTGGAGAATGCAACAATCCCCCTGCAACATCAAAGGCATCTGTGGGACGAATGGGTACTGTACTAAGACTACTACATCTGACAGTCTCTTCGACTGCCAATGTCCAGAGCGTTTCTCTTATGTAGATCCAGTGAACAAATTTTTCGGTTGCAAATTGGATTTCCCATTGCCAGATTGCAGGAGGTACAGAGCAGAGAACTATGTCCTGCGAACAATTGATAATACCAATTGGAGGGGTGGAGATTACGAGCAGCTAAATGTTGATGATGAGAGCAAATGCAAGCAATCATGCCTAGCTGATTGTTTATGCCTTGTGGCTATCTATGGGAACAAAAAATGCTACAAGAAGCAGATGCCTTTACGCGATAGCGAGCCGCGAGTGGATGACATGAAGGCTTTCATTAAGGTGCCAAGTAACAACGGCGCCCTTCTTCCGTACCTGCCTAACACTACACCCAATGATATGGGCAAGCGGTCGGCATTTGAAAGGGTTGGTGGAGTTGTTCTTTTCGGCGTCTCGGTAGGTCTCTTCCCCCTTGTCATGATTGAAACTATTATTCTAATATGGCTCAAGCTTTGGAGTCCAAAGAGACAAGAAAAACCGGCAGGTTTTGTGGTGGCTGAAATGCAGGTCACAAGATTCAGTTACAAAGAACTCGAGAAGGCCACCGAGGCTTTCAAGGAGAAATTGGGCAGTGGTTCTTTTGGGGCTGTTTATAGAGGGATGTTGGTTTCTGCATTCAGTCAAAAGCCCATTGCTGTAAAGCAATTAGACATGTTGGTGGAAGATGGTGACAAGGCATTTGAAACAGAAGTGAGAGTGATTGGGAGAACACATCATAAAAACCTTGTGCAACTGCTTGGGTTCTGTGATGAGGGTTCTCACAGATTATTAGTGTATGAATACATGGAACAAGGATCTCTGTCAAGCTTTCTCTTTGGAAGCATTAGGCCAGAATGGAACTTGAGAATCCAAATTGCAGTTGGTATAGCTAGAGGGCTCATGTATCTCCATGAAGAATGTAGCACTCAAATCATACATTGTGATATTAAGCCTGGAAACATACTTCTTCATGGTAATCTCATTCCCAAAATATCTGATTTTGGATTGGCCAAGCTTCTCAAACGTGATCAAACACGGACCAACACAGACATAAGGGGCACAAAAGGTTATATAGCCCCTGAATGGTTTAGGAAGATGGCAATCACAGTGAAAGTTGATGTTTATAGCTATGGAGTGATGTTGTTGGAGATCATATGTTGCAGGAAAAATGTGGAACTCAATATGAAGGAGGAACCATCGGCAATACTGGTTGATTGGGCCTATGATTGCTTCATTGAAGAACAATTGGAGATGTTGGTGGAGCACGATGAAGATGCCAAGAATGACATGAAGAAGGTGAGAAAGATGGTGATGGTAGCATTGTGGTGCATTCAAGAAGACCCATCGCTTAGGCCCACAATGAAGAAGGTGACACAAATGCTGGAAGGTGCAGTTGACGTTGCTATCCCGCCCAACCCTTCTTCGTTCATAAGCTCAATGGGATGAGACGGCCCAATGCTTCTGTGAAATGCTCAATTTGGAAGAAGCTGTTTATTTTTTGCTTTAGTTTAGGTTACATCACGTGTGCAAAATGCCAAGTTTGTTGGCTATATATCAATAGTGGTATTCTTTGAGATGGAAAAATATTATGTAGAATATAACTGAGTCATGGATCTTACCACGACGTAATTCTATGCCAGAACTTCTAGATAATTATGAGTTGAAGTGTTCTATGCTTATATCTTATGGTCCACCAGCTTGCCTTCTTCATGTTTAGAACGTGGTGATCAATGTCAGGCAGCGCCGATCACAGACTTGAATACTGGTCGGCCCTTCACATGGCCACCAGAGTGTCTTCTCATGATATTTCCGTTCTTCTTTAGAGGTGGTTTTATGACTTCATCAGTAAAAGGAGGTGCTTTCTGAGAAGGTCTTCAATTTTTTTTCTTTTTCTCTTGCACGAGTATTTTGGTCATTTGGGACTCGATGATTGATTGATTGATCAAAGCTGAGGGCTCAAGCATCAGAGATGTTCGGTTGTTTTATTCTCTAAAAATGTAGACACTTGAGTTCTACTTTTAAACTCTTGGAGACAAATTTGAGCCCCAATAAGCTCTATAGCTTTTTTTTTTAATTATGAATTGAGCATTCAATCCATCTCTAGCTCCACTGAACTCAGAAAACTATAGTTGAAACTTTTAAACTCGACTCTAATTGCAGTCGAGCTCGATAGAATAAGCTTGAACTCGACTTTGATGATACAACGTTGAGTTCAAACTCGACTCATTTAATTTGTTTCTGTTAAGCATGTCTCATTTATTTTAACTTGTTAATTTGTTTAACTCGTTTCATCTGATCGGACATTTATGATAATTAAGTCGCAATTATCAAAAATAAAACTTCCATTCTGAAATTGTTTCTTAATGTTATAACTATATATATTTGTTGGTTGTAACTTTGTTTTATTTTTATTATTGTTTTTATTTTTCTAAATTTTTTTTATGTAGTTGGGTAGGGGCATGTGTCATTAGATAAAACATTTATCTTGTTTTGTAACAACCCGATCCACTCCTATGCTGGGTCTGACAAATTCTATCAAACCGCCTGGCAACTTTGGGTTTAGCCCAAAAAGAATAGAATCAAAGGACAACAAATCACTTGATAACCTTCTTTATAAGTTCTCGAATCTTTTACAATTTTTAATACATAGCTCAATTTTCAAAGTAAGCAATTACAATTTACTCCTCATAAGGAACATACATCTATGAGTGTGGAACAACCTTAAGCCCGAGCATAGAACCATGCTCTAATATCAATAATGACCTAACCCACTCTTATATCGTGCTCAGTCGTCTGATGGATCCCACTCTACCCCTTAATATCTTCAGTTTTAACTAAAGAAAAAAAATATGAACCATGACAAACAATCACTTGATAACCCCATTTATAAGTTATTGAAGATCAATCATAATTTTCTATGCAAAACAAAACTTTTTCTAATAAAATAAAAATGATTAAGAGAACCATTTGACCAGGTCCTTTGACACGGGTTGGTGTATTAAAAAAATTACTTAATCATGTGCTTCCCACAACAAGAGAGCCATCACCTTTGACAATGGTTGGTGTTTAAAAAAAATGCTTAATCATGTGCTTCCCACAAGAAGAAAGCCATCACCTTTGACACGGTTTGGTGTTTAAAAAAAATTACTTAATCGTGTGCTTTCCACAACAAGAGAGCCATCACCTTTGACACGGGTTGGTGTTTAAAAAAATTACTTAATCATGTGCTTCCCACAACAAGAGAGCCATCGTCTTTGACATGGGTTGGTGTTTAAAAAAAAAAATTATTTAATCACCCAACCTTTTGAGGGCAACTTCGTGTTGGGGTAACCTGCTCGGTAACTTCTTAAGATATGTTGGACTTTGACAGGAAACCAACGAAAATTAAATTTACAAACAGGTGGTCAACAAATAATCATATAATTGCAAACACATTTTCAATTAGTTAAAATTTTTCATTTAATCACCGAGCATTCGAAGGTATCATTAATCCACTGTCACGCAACCTGTTCTTGGGCAGATAATGAGGGCATGCTCAGCGCATCATTCCTAGGAATCTGTGAAAAAATCCTACGGTTCTCAGTTCCCATTGTGAATCAATGAATCATGCTCATGACAAAGGAGCTAATGTCTATGAAGAAGGCAAGTCTGAACATGATGGCATGTCTTGAAAAAATTTAACTTCTGAATGATACTCTTGATGCAGCAGGTTGTCATATTGAAGATGACGACCCTGTGCAAATCGTCCTCAATAGTCTTTCTTCTGATTATGAAAGCATTGTAACATCTATTGTTACATCCTAGTCAAAGACTCCTTTGTTTGCTAAATTATATGATCTGCTGATCAGTTAGGAAAAGCGCCTCCAAATACTAAAGCAGTCTGAGCCTTTGCATCAAGAATCTCATAATTCAAACATAGCTTTCAATGCTTTCAGAAGACGCAGCTGCGGCAAATCTAAGGAGGACGAAATCAACATGAAAACCAGTCAAACATTAATGAAAATAAGGCTGGACCAAATAACAAGGCACCAGTGATGCATCAATATTGCGGGCCGGAAAGGGCACTCGATCAATTCTTGCTTTGAATTCCTAAAGCCTTTTCATCTATGACTATGCAGGACTCAGGCGATAGGGTGACAAATATTATTATAAAGAACGATGAAAATATGGAGAGTAAGCAGAATTATTCTAGGACAGATTCAATCATAATGGCAGTGGTAAGTTTCTTCCCATTAAACATGTTGTCAACTTGCCCATAAAAATTCAAGGTTCTCAAATTATTTTGAAAAATAGTCTCCATGTGCTACGGATAGCAAACAACTTGATTTCAGTGGAAAATTTTAGTCATAATGGCAGTGGTAAGGTTCTTCATATTAAACATGTTGTCAACTTGCCCATAAAAATTCAAGATTCTCAAACTATTTTGCAAAATAGTCTCCATGTGCTACGGATAGCAAAGAACTTGATTTCAATGGAAAATTTTAGTCATAATGGCAGTGGTAAGTTTCTTCATATTAAACATGTTGTCAACATGCCCATAAAAATTCAAGGTTCTCAAACTATTTTGTAAAATAGTCTCCATGTGTTACAAATAGCAAAGAACTTGATTTCAGTGGAAAAATTTAGTCATAATGGCAGTGGTAAGTTTCTCATATTAAACATGTTGCAAACATGCCCATAAAATTCAACGTTCTCAAACTATTTTGAAACATAGTCTCCATGTGCTACGGATAGCAAAGAACTTGATTTCAGTGAAAAAATTCACATCGGATAACAACTGCTCTTTTGAATTTACTCTCTCTGAATTTGTCATTATGGGTCTGTAGATGTCGAATGAGAAGGTAGAGACGGTGTTGTAGCAGCGGCTTGGTATCAGCGAGCTGGCCTTCGATTGTAACACATTGAGTTTCCATGTTGCCCAACGCTACTTGCTCATGAACAAAATGAAAATCTAGCTCTAAATTGTTCATGCGAGAATGAAAGACAGGTTTGATGGTAGTATATAGAGCAGAGATATTATAGCGAAGAAGAATTGGAGTTTTTGAGAGATACACACCAATGTCTTGAAGAATAAATGTAATCCACTTAATCTCTGCAGCAGCTCTAGCAAGTGCACGATATTTTGCTGCACACGATAAGCGAGCCACCGTTGGTTGTTTCTTAGAACTCCAAGAGATACAATTTGGACCAAGGAATGTACAATATGCAGACATGGAACGTCTGGTAGTAGGACAGCCAGCTCAGACGACATCAAAAAGGGCTCTTAAGGTCATATGTCAAAGTGCCTCTAACATATCGAAGAATACGCTTTAAAAGTTGAAAGTGTTTCATTATTGGTGCATGCATGAATTGATAGCATAAGTGAGATCCGGTCTAGTGAGGGTGAGATGCTGAAGAGTTCCTGCAAGATTGTGATATTTTTTCGGATTTGAGTAGGATTGGTCTTGAGCATCGTCATATTTAGGATGAGCTGAAATGGGCGTGCTCGTAGTGTTACACATTTGCATCTGTGCTTGAGAGAGAATGTCGAGAGCATACTTGGACTGATGCATAAATAAGCCCAATGAAGTCCGATCAACTTGAATCCCCAAGAAGTAACTATTCCCTTGCTCTCAAACACCCGGGTTGGCATCAAGATATGAAAGATTAAATAACTGCTTTATAGGCTAATAAGACTTGGAATCTTGTGACATGTACTTCAGAAATGTATGTGATCGGTAGCCGTTGGGTGTTCAAAACTAAACTCAAAGGAGATGGGCAGCTTGAAAGCCTCAAGACGCGTCTTGTAGCTGAAGGATACACTCAAATCCAAGATCTGGAATTCTTGGAAACTTTCTTATCAGTGGTGAAGTTTGCTACTATATGGTTAGTACTCGGTCTAGCGCTTGCATTAGATTGGCCTCTCAAACAATTAGACATCAAAAATACCTTTCTTAATGGTTATCTACAAGAGCTAGTATATATTGGGCTACCTCCCAGCTTTAAAGATCCTTCCAAGCCACATCATGTATGTTGCCTAAATCGAGCTCTCTATATATTGAAACAAGCACCCAGGGCATGGTATGACAGATTTGCTCAATTCTTATCATCTATGGAATTTGTTGCTAGCATCATTGATCCATCTCTCTTTGTTCGATGGGAAGGCAAAACAGCCACCATTTTACTATTGTATGTTGATGACATCATTCTTACAGGAAATTCTTCCTTATTTATAACATCCTTTCTTGCAACCGTCAGCCAACACTTTGCTATGACAGGTTTTGGAGATCTTCCCAAAGGAAGTTGAATCTTTGAAGGGGCTAAGGACAATTGCAGTGGCATGTGGAATATGGCATACTGCTGCAGTTGTAGAGGTGATTATGACACAATCTAGTGCTAGCCTTTCCTCTGGTAAATTGTTCACTTGGGGCGATGGAGACAAGAACCGTCTTGGCCATGGAGACAAAGAAACACGGACTGTACCTACTTGTGTGCCTTCCCTTATTGAGTATAACTTTCATAAGGTGGCATGTGGACATAGCCTTACAGTTGGACTGACTACATCCCGGCATGTTTTCACCATGGACAGTATTGTTTATGGTCAGCTTGGCAACCCTCTGTCTGATGGCAAGGTACCTTGTTTATTAGAAGATAAGCTTGTAAATGAATCCATTGAAGAGATTTCTTGTGGTTCCTACCACGTTGCTGCCTTGACGTCAAGAAATGAAGTCTATACTTGGGGAAAAGGTGCTAATGGAAGATTAGGCCATGACGATATTGAAGATCGGAGGGCATACTTGGGATTAGGTTTGATAACGCTGGCTTCGAAACGAGCGATCATAGGATGAGTGGAGGATGAAAATGATGGTGATGGCGATGAGCTCGGTTGATCAAGGGAGTGTTTGGTATGACTATGGGTAGTGGGTTTTCTATAGTAGATGGATCTTCAATATTATGCATTTGTACTAGGCATTGAGACTCTAGATGATGGTCCTTGGATGAGTCTGAAAAGAAGACAAAATTGGCATTATTAGTGATGATCCTAAGGGTTGACGTAGGAGTTTGGTAGGGAAAAACTGCTTCATCAAAGACAACATGTCGAGATATGTATACCCATCCAGTGGAAGGATAAAAACATTTATACCCCTTATGATGGTTCTTAGATCCAACAAACACACATGGTAGACACTTGGGTTGAAACTTGTGATCTGCATAACCCCAAAGATAAGGATAACATCTAGATCCAAAAGCACGAAGACACGAATAATCTGGTTGCTTTTTAACAAAAAGTCATGCGAACTTTGTATATGTAAAATATGTGAAGGAAGCCGATTGATAAGCCATACAGTAGAAGAAAATGCTTCGATCCAAAACTGAGCTAGAACGTTGCTATAAAATAACATAGTAAGACCCAATTCTGTGACAGATCTATGCTTGTGCTCTACCATTTCATTTTGCTCAGGCGTCTTAGGGCATGATTTTTTATGTTTGATGTCATTTTCTTTTAAGTAGTCTAGGAGGGCCGTACTATTAAATTCTCCTCCATCATCACTTTGAAAAATTTTATCTTGGCGTTAAACTGAGTTTGGATCATTTTGTGAAACTCAAGAAATTTTGGCAAAAAATTCAGATTTTTGTTTTAGAGGATATATCCAAGAGTATCTAGAAAATTGATCCATAAATAAGACATAAAATTTGATATTCTTACACCAAGGAACATGAGCAGGTCCCAATAAATCACAATGAACCTTAGCAAATAAAGAGTCACAATCATCATCAATAAAAATAAATGAAAGTCTGCATGTCTTTCTCATCTGACAACTAGCACAAATAAAAGATTTAGAAGAATGACTTGTCATAGTAATCAATTTACTTGTACCCATATAATCTAAAATTTTATAATGTGGATGGCTAAGTCTGAAATGCTCAATTTGGATCTGAACTCAAGTTTTTGATCTAATTTAAATCTAAAAATTAGGTTTTGGATTTGGATCTTGCGTCTGAATTTGGGTTTTGCGCTTGGGTAAAATAACATAATCTTTTAGAAAAACTTGGGGTGATTATTGTCATCGTCTTTATCTCTTGCGCCTAATGATGTAGGAACGTTATGAGCTGGAGAGGCGGATGGTTTCTCTTGTGCATGAGAAGAGGAGGGTGTTGTTGGAGAGGGTATCCTTTGCTGATGAACTGGTGCATGTGAGGAGGACATCAGTTGCTGACGAGCTTGCACGTGAGAAATGGAAAGAGTTGGTGTCGGTTGCTGATTTCATGTGTTAGCTTCCTACTTCCTTGTTTATCACTATTATCACTGATTTAACCAGTTACATCAAACCGTTTTGATCCACTATATACCAGCTTCTTGACAATATTAGAAGTCGGAATTGATGACATAAAAACTCATCTAAAAGTTGAAACGGTTTACCATGTTCCATGCACGAGTTTCATCAATTGAATGATGCAAGGAAGCAGTAACGATCGCATATCTTATACTAGCAAGTTTCCATATACCATATTTACCATGGCAGTGATGCATTCCAGTTGATTCAGGGCATGGATAGTCAAGTTCATCTTCATGTTTCTGTCTACAGTCTTGTAATTATATTCAATAAGTGTTCTACACTTCTACTTGCTTTAGTGAAAGCCACTTGAGTCAATTGAGTGATTGCATTATATCTTTCAGTCTTACTGAAAAAAAGTTGGCACCAACAATCATGATCTACACATCTCATCTTCATCCCTATTGATGCCGATTGGGTCGAGAGTCCTTAAGATAGGAAGTTGACCTGGGGCACTGTCACATTCCTAGGTAATAATCTTTTATCATGGGCATCATGAAAAGAAAAGACAATTGCTCGCTAGAGCACTATGGCAGAATATAAGGCCCTTGGATGTGTTGTTGATGAGCTCATATGGTTGAAAATTCTTCTTCTTGAGTTGGGGTTTTCATGTTAGCAAAACCAGTGTTGTGGTGCAACAATTTGGGAGCATTATACTTTGCTTCGAATCCAATGTTTCATGCACGTACCAAGCTCATCAAAGTGAATTTCCATTTCGTCAGAGATCATATTATGAAGGGAACTGTTGCTGTTAATTTTATTCGCTCATCAGAACAAATAGCTGATTGTCTAATTAAACCACTTGGAACCCCTAAATTTGAGGAACTCAGAAGCAATTAAACATTCTCCCATCCATGCTCAGCTTGAGGAAGCGTGATAAGGATAACTCAAGAACAGAGAAAATCAAGGATCAGTTGAACTGTGGATGCCAACTGAACCATGAAGATCTCTACTTTGTTATTTTCTTTTTACCATCGTATCTTCATAATCACTTGTTGTGAGCTTCCTTCTATAAAGAGATTCTTTGCTCTATTGCGTTAATATACAGCAAGAGACTTCTTCCTCTCAATATTGGAGACTTGCTCCTCCCAATATTGTTTCCTCTTGACCCTCACCAACCGATTAAGACCGGTAGACCAATCGAGTTGAGTTCGAGTTACAAGATCTTCACTTAGCTCGACCAAATAACTGATTCCCTAAATTGTCGAGTTTAGGAGAATTAGGATAAAATTTTTCAAATTTTTGCTTCACAACTAACTGCCAGCATGAGTCTCTCTGTCTTTCGAGCTTAAATGAGTCGAGTTCAAAACATGATTTAGTTGCTTAATCGAGCTTGAGGCTTGTCAAGTTCCACTAGAGCTCGAGTGGAGCTCAAGCGAAGTGATCCATGAGTCAGCTTGACTCAATTCACACCTGAGTTATATACTACAAAGCTTGAAGCTTATATTACAGAGTTCTTTCTATGACTTTCTTTAATTAAATGCTACAGAAATCTTCTTATCAGTTCTATTTTGTGGCTGCATTGGTTGTTAGAGACTTGGATAATAAGAAACGACGAAAAACTTTGCTTTAGGATGTCACAGAATGTAAGCTAAAAAGAGGCAAACCAAAAGATTCTGTTGTCAAATTCCAATGTCTGGCTAATAATGGGATTTGATTCTGACATTTGAGAGAAAGAGTAAAATGAGCCTCTTTTTTGAATCTAAGTTGCTTTCATCGGCAACTATATCATAATGCCACACCATGTTGTTGAGTACTTTGTCACCCATGACATGATTTAAGCTTTATTATCATGAACCTTTAGTTTATACTGAGATCACTAATCCAATAGTCTGAAGTATAATTTTTATCATTTTAATTGGATGAAATTGAATTTGAAAAATTTTAGAAAATTCTTGTAAGGGGTGCGTTGTTTACTAGTGATTCAAAATCCGAAAATTTGTGTTCTGATGCACACTTACAGTGTGCTTGTTTCACAGTGGATCTGAAAGTTGTGGTGATTTGAGATCACCGGGATATCACATATGTGGATTTAATTTGGATACCCTCTCCTCCCTCCACCCCCTCTCCCCTCCAAAATCCAACCTTAAATCTCCTGTTTTATTCATATAGTGTGAATTTAAGTTTCACTCAACTATGATCCTTAGTTTGTTGTTCAAACCATATTAAATAAAATTTTGACAAATATCTTACACCTAGTTTTAGTGTTCCATGAATCTACATCAAAATTGGAGTAGAATATTTATGGAGCAGTTGTTATTAATACCAAATGATCCATTTGGGTAAGTGTTCTAGGTACCCCAGTTTTAAGACAGAATCATAGGACACTCATACCTTGTTCCTAATTCCAAATGGCTCGAAAGGAAAATTACATTAATGTTCCTCAGTCTTTTAACACTTATCATTTCCCTTCAACTTGGTCAAGTGGGTGAATATGGTTCAAGCTGGCAAGGGGATTATCCTATCCTCGCCTATAGACTATCTACACTATAATGGCACTGAAAACAAGGATGCATGGTGATTCTTGAAAGTACCAGCTTGATGATCGATTTTAGAGTAGATTCCAAATAATTTGAAAACCTTAAGTGACCGTTATCAACTCAAACACCACAATCCCCTTAAGAATTCACTCACCACAATGAATTGAAGCTCTATTCTTCAATCCAATCACCAAATCTGAGATTAAAATTGATCTAGTAATCAATATGGTAAGAGTATGTGCAGATAGCGGTCTTCCGGAGAACTGATGTTGGGGGGTTGCCCCAAAATTTATTGACAAAAAAATGGGAGAGTATTTACATCAAAAATGGGAACGGTGCGATCCTATACATTTACAAAATGTCCTTGTATGGCCTCCAGTCTGGAGAAGGCTGACACCATATTTTGCAGATAGTGGCACTGTCCGCTCTTTTGAGCAAATGAAACACCTCAGGTGTTGGGTCATCTCTAAGAAAAACCAGATTGTTTTGCAATTGACTTACAGACCCACCCAAAACCTGTTGTACAGAATCTTCTCAAGCATTTGCAACAGCGACTGATGAAACAACCATTGTTACAAATCACCTTAGTGATGCTAGCGCACCTTTCGATTTTCTAGACTGCTACTAGGCATTTCTGAAGTAGCCAGACTTCATCAGTAGCAATACTTCCATCACTCCAGCAAGCGATGTAAAAGATGTAACGCCCACTACTCTCACTAACTAGAGCTGACACATCCCTGTTGTCCCTGTTAACACGCACTGCAATGTGGATATTATAGGAAGTTCCATGTTCCCACCTCCAACAGCCCCAAGGTAACCCTACCTCTAACCTTGTTTGGATAGCTTGTCTATTACTTTGCTTCCAATCTCCAGATATAATAAATTCACTCTAGTAACTCCATAGCACCTTACCACTATAGCTCATAGCAGGTTTTTCCTCATGCTTGCAACTGTTGTGCCATTTTCAAATATGCCAAAGGATTATGTGCAGCAAATTTTTTCAGCACTTGAAAACGATCTTATTTTTAAATTTGTGAGAAGTCCGCCAGACAAGAGCATTCTTGACAGTTGTTGGCTGGCACTTGCTCTGCCCAAACTTCCTAATAACTAACTCGCATTAGGCTTTTAGTTTCTTTACAATGAAGGAAAACATGGTTAATATCTTCTTGAGCCTTTTTGCAGATATAACATCTAGAAGCAAGGTGGAGACCATGATTTTGGGCTCTTGCATCAACATGGAGGTGATCTTCAATTGCCAAGAAGGTCGTCTATGTAGCACGGGGAGGGGCTCCAACTTTCCAAATAGAATTCCTCTGTTGCTGAATGGGACTGCTAACTCGCAACATGTTCCAATTATGGTGTCGTGACATCGGGTGGGAGCTACAGTCCACCCATTCAAGTATGTCATGCTGACTATCATCAAGCAACGGAAGTTGCATCGGAATCCTCATAGAATCTAGGAACATTTGGACATAGGTGTCTTGATCAGCAATAATGACACCATTCCACTGGTCGCGCCAAAATTTCACTCTTGAGCCATTATTGACTCTCCAATGAACTTGAGATTCAATTAACTGACAACATTTGATCATCCTCTTCCATAAGATAGATTCATTCAAACTTAGTTTACGCCACAAACTCTTTTTGGCTAAATATTTAGTTTTGACAAGATCAGCCGAGAATACTTCGTGATTGCTTTAACCCCAAGAAAACAGAAGTTCACCCTATTAGCATCCGCCATGCGCTAAAGACCAACTCCACCCTCCACCTTCGGTTTGTAAAGAGTCTCCCAAAAGGTGTGACCCTTTTGCCTCTATGTCATCCCCCAAGATGAAGCCCGAACACAACTTGTCAATTTGATGGCAAGTGGACAAAGGAATCCACACAACCATCATCCAATATTCAGTAATAGACGTCAAATTAATTTTAATAACTAGATGTTCACATTGGCTCTCAGGGATGGCCTGGAATTGGAAAGGCAGGCCCAAAAATGTATAACTAGAAAATTGCCCATTCTCCAACCCGTGATAGCACATAGTCTGCTGCACCCTACTCTAAAAAGTTGAAGAAAGGCACAAATGTCTTGTTGGGATTAACTTTGAGTCTCGGACCAGCCTCAAACTCAGAGAGGCAAATCTCTAAGGCCTAGAAAAAATCTTTCTTTTCCTTCAGTGAAAACGAGGACATCATCATTCATCAGCTTAAAAGAAGGAATGGATAGAGCTTACAGAACTAACTTAGGAGCCCGGATCATTCCCAATTGCAAATAAACCAGCATGCATCGGCTAAGAAATTCTGATGAGAAGAGAGACTTAATTACAACAGTGGCACATGCAAACTGGCAGGGTCTTCCCAACAATGATCTGCATAGCAAAGCTTTTTTTTATGATTTTTATTTGCATATATAAGCTTCAGTAATCTGACCACAACAGTTTGATCAGATTGCAGAGAACTAACTAGAATCCAGTGGAACTTGCAGGATGACGATATATAAATTGCATGCTGCTGACATTCAGCAAACTTATTTCTTTTACAATTCTCATTTCAAGAAAAACAGAAACTCAGAAATTGCGGCATGGAGATGTAGTAACCAATGAAATGAGTGGAAATGGCAGTCGCAAGCCATCAAACCAAGAATCTATGAAATAAGAACTGGACGTCTTCACTATATACGAGCATTTTCAATGGAAGGTCGAGTAGCATACAGATGACATAAAATCTGCTCGCACTGCATAGAAAGAATGGTTGCATTGAATATCGATTTGCAAATACAAAGTTCGCATTTGTTATGTGTGAATCATTGGGTGTTGTGAACAAGGGCTACTTTTCTATGCTATCCGATTGAGGCTTTTTTGTAGCCTCTTTTGCTGAGAAAATTTACGCCGGCAGTATTTGATCAGCAGGAAAGCAGGGAAAGAAATTTCACGGGGAAAACACCTACCAAAGTCTTCACAATTTTGGCCAATTGAAGTAAAATATCGAAAACAAATTGCTACTCCCATATCACAAAGACTGAGGAAAAAAAGACAAGAAAGGAAGTTCAAATTGGTCACAATGACAGAGCTCTACACCAGCTTCACGTTAAAATCCCCAGATTGAAAGTAATAGGAATAAAGTGACGGAATAAGAAAAGACAAAGGAGGATCAAGAGGAGCTAATGTTACCATGGTCATTCCTCGTAAAAGAAAACAACACAAAAGTTAATCCATACGAGAAGTATGATAAATTAATAATTGTCTCAATCAGTCCCTCTTTTCTCCTCAGAATGGTATATGTAAGGTGACCTGTGACATATGGAATCAACACTCACTGTTGATCATTGATTGAGAAGCTTCGTAAATAGGGATCGAGAGAGAAGTTGACAGGTACAGTACTCAACAGTGCATATTATATATATATATATATATATATATATATATAGTTTTAAAATTTTAACAGTTGCTGAAATATAATTTTATAAAAGTCGGACGAAGACCATGGCCTCTGCCGTGCACCTTCTCCACAAAGTTGAGGAGCTACATATAAAATGGTGTGGGCAGTTGCCGACACTCGGCCAAAACTTTTCTTTATTCTTAGATAGATATCTTATTATAATTTGCTTATTTATATATTTTGTGTGGCGTAAGAAATGTAAATTTTTAAGATAGTATCTATAATTTGCTTATTTATATATATTGTGCGGTGTAAGAAATGTAAATTTTTAAAATAGTATCTCTTAGGTAAAATTTTCTGACTCTACCACACTACACACAATAATTGCTTGTCTTTTTCATTCTGTACACAACGTGCAATGATAATGAATTGCATATATCTAAGAAAGCTAAATCGCGACAACCAGTTGCTAAAACAAGCTTGAAATTCGCCTTTTATCTCTGCAAATGCACGAAGAACTAGAAGAACAAGGACATTACCAAAAAGAATCTTTGAAGTATGGCCCTAGGATATTTGTTTCATAGACGAGGGAACATTGTTATATGCAGGATTGGCTCATCAAATCTCCAATTTCTCATACACCTACCAGCTTCAACCTCCCATATAAATGCAGGTCCATCAATTTGACCCTTTAAACTATTAAAAGGGAATTTGTATTCCTTAGCAGAAGCAAATAATGTTTGATGATTTGGAATTTTGATTCAAGAATGAAAATTTCAGAATCATATTGACCTAATAAAATAATAAAATGGGCATTTCCTCCTTAGTCTTGCAAATCCATAAGCCATCTAAACCTGTCCTCTAACAAAAATTAGAGTACTAATTATGATAGCGAGGCAGATTCCAAAGATATGGGTTCGATAGTAAACAAGGAAATCAAACTCTGTTGTTTTTTTAAGCCGTTGTTTGGCAGTTAAAACACTTTATTAATAAATCCACCCAAAAAATTTTTGTAGATTCATGGAACACTAAAACTATATGCATGGATGTCCTTATAAATGTATATTTGGAACATTACTATTTCAATATACAAAAAAGTATTCTTATCATATTTTAACATGTTTATTATTTGAATATATACTTATTTATTAAATTTATATATTTTAAATATTGTTTATTGTAACTGGATTGAGTCAAGTCGGGTTAGGCCTGAGCCCTAATGTGGTGGGCCTGGAACCAAATGAAGCCTGCGACCAATATTTTTTTATTGCAACGCTTCTTAAAATTTAAAACTAAAAATAACCACAGAAAATTTTTTAGCCGTGCCATTGCCAATAATCAAACTTAATTTGTCT
Source organism: Nymphaea thermarum (assembly GCA_011799765.1). Classification (NCBI taxonomy): domain Eukaryota; kingdom Viridiplantae; phylum Streptophyta; class Magnoliopsida; order Nymphaeales; family Nymphaeaceae; genus Nymphaea; species Nymphaea thermarum. The sequence goes on along the minus strand of JAANDH010001702.1, from coordinate 18,398 downwards.
GCAAAATACTAAGTCGATGAATCTAAGAGATGACGAATCCAAATGAGACTTAGTAGTTTTCCAAACCGAATCATTTGAAAGTCGGTTTATTCTGAACTTAATATAAAAGTTTCTTTCCAAAAAAAAAAAAAAAGAAAAAGAAAAAAAAAATGCGCCACTTTTCTGGACATCTCGTCTCGGTGAAGGTGATCACGGATTTCAATGACAGCGCATTCATTGACACTAAACGTCTAAAGTACCCCACAACAAAATACTTAATGACGAAAAGCTAACAAACCTCAGAGTAACGCCGTCATTATGAGCACCGGATCACATGCTCCACCACCACCGTACATTGCACGGCTAAATTCCTACTAGCCCACAATCAAGATAGAAAATGCCCAAAATATCCCCTCCGGCGTGGATGGCAGCCGCCCCCTCTCTGGCAGACCCCAAAAAGCGGCAGTTTTGAGAATTGAGCTTTTGACTTGTGATCATCACAGTAATTAGAATTAAACAAGAGCAAAGTGAAAATTATAAAATGATCTCTCATGAAAATAAATTCCATAAGATTGTTCTTTTCTAAAGTTAAAGCTTATTGTCAAGTAAAATGTCATGCAATATAATATACTCCATCAGAAGCACCTTTTAGGAAAACTGAAACTGAGAAAAGCTCAAAGACCATTTGAGTATTATGAATCTGACTAATTCCAACATGCCTCGGCTTTTTATAGTTGGATACAACTCAAGTATTTGATAGTCGGATGCGAGGAGAGATCAGACAAAGGGAAGTACAAGAATTTGGGTGCCACCGAAAGCCTACATTGATATTATTACAAGAGAAATAAAAGCACAAATTCCCTCATCCTCTATATGTATTTAGAACTTTAAAGAACAAATAAAGAAAAGGAGAAAAAAAAGAAAGGTAGCACTAGCACATCAGCCATGGTCACCAGCTGAGATTCGTTTACATTTCGTCCTTCATACAAATCTCAAGGATGTTTAGGTAAATTGAGGAAAAGTCGAGGACTAGTTTGATAAAGCCAGGACAGCACGGGACCTGAGACCCGCTCTACCCGCAGGCGTGAGGGACGAACCCGACTCGGGACGCGACGGGGTCGAAGACGACCCGGATGCCCTGCTGCTGGATGTTGCCGATGATGGTGAGGCCGCTGCTAGTCCCCGCGAAGGCGAAGCAGAACAACCCGGCGGTGTTCACCGGAATCAGGTAGTTGCTCGCCGGAAGTGACAGGTCGGAACCTCGACCGAAGTGGAAGACGATGGTGGGTACCTTCACGACATCCTTGCCGCTCAGGTCGTAGCACGTGTCGAAGAGAGAAAATCCGGCGGTCGTGCGATTCAGCTGCGTCGTCCCTGCCCGGAAAGCGTCCCTCATAGCGACGTACGCCGGCTGTACCAGGCGGGTGACGGAGGTTCCGGAGTCGACGATGACCCCACCGTTTCCGTTGGCAGAGATCTGGAACTCCGACGCCGCGACATTCACTCGCGCGCCGCCCACGCTGATTCCGACCAGCTGGACGTAGTAGAAGGTCCCCAACTTGGGGTTCGCCACCATGGGAGCGAACACCGCGCCGCGGCCGGGAGCCGGCAGTGCAGCGTCACCAAAGATGAGCGTCGACGACGGAGTGGAGCCAGCTTGACGGTCGGAGAGGCAGTAAGAGAAGCGCCGACCGAAGATCCGGCCGACCTGCGAAGGGAAGGAAAGGTCGCCGTGGCCGAGACCGAGGAGACCAGCGGCGCCAACAAACAGGCCCTCGTTGTCGTGGCCGCAGCCGAGGGCGATTCGGCCGATGGAAGTCCGTCCGAAGGTCAGGGTCTCGGTGGAAAAGTCGCCCACAGTGGAGGATCCATCGCCGTAAGACACTTGGTAAAGGCACGAACGGCGCCTGGAGCAGCCGGAGGTATCCAGCTGCCGGCAAATGGGTGAGGAGCACGGCAGGTTGACGAACGACGATGACGCCCTGGGGTTGAAGAGCGGGTCCGATTGTGTGTAGCAGCGAAGGCAAGGAGAACACTGGATCCACATCACATCACTGCCGGTGTCCACCACCATGTACATTGAGTGCGACGGCGTTCCGACTCCCACACGCGTGAAGTACTCGCCGCTGCCCTGCGAGAGGCCGGAGACAATGGAGGAGGAGAATGACCTCGGCCGACGCGAGGGCAGGTGGCGCGTGACGTTCCGGCGAGGCCGGGGAACGGCTCCAGGAGGACCGTGCGAGACGGGCCTGCCATGGGTTTGTTGGGCAAGCCGCGAAGCGATGGAGTGGACGCGGGCGGAGTCGCGGTCGAGACGGAGAGAGAAGAGCTCCGCCGCGCTGGAGTTGAGGGCGAGGGAGTCGCGGTGCTCGAGGCGGAAGACGAGGGAAGGGGAGGAGGAGGCGGCTGAGTCGGCGGTGGATTCGGTCGCTTCAAGGGTCTCGCTCCAGGGAAGGGCGGAATCGAGGGTGGGTGGTCTCGACAGAGGGCGCACATTGAGGCTGTCATAGAGCAGCGGCACCGCCGAGGAGGCGGCGATGAGGAAGCAGAAGAAGAGCGGCAACAATCGTCGCCTCCCCATGGTGGCGACGAGATTAAGAACAGAGAGATTAAAGAGAGAGTGAGGTAGAGTCGCCAAGCTCACAGTAGAAAGAGAGAGAAGGCAGAGCTATATAGATTACAGGGGGGAAGAGAGAGAGAGAGGTTGTCAGGTTTCACGGTCAAAGTTTTTTTACTGCACAGTAAAAAAGGTAAAGTTCCTGGCTTCCTGCTCGAAGAAGTCTCTTGAGAGGCTTCAGATATTTTTACTTTTAATATCGAATTTACCCACTCTTTCCGAAATGGTCGAATCTACCCTTTTGTTGTTCCGGAATGACATTCTTTGCCCTTGTGTGGCGAAGTGCGCCCTGAATGGTCCAGATAGCCGTTGGCGTACTTTCCAGCTTTCCCTGGCTTTATGCTTGGAGTTCAGATCTCGGATCTGGATATATTTAATTGGATATATGGCTCGAAATTCGGGAAATAGATAAGGCAGTCTGCGCGGTCTGGATACTTTTTCGGGTCCACTTGCCCGTTGAGCTGGGTTTAAAATAGGTTCTTGATGCTTCACAACTAAGTCAATGACTCCGATAGCAAAATTGATTATATCCATGCAATGCCACATTTATAACTCTCTTTCTTCGTAAGGAAAGTTAATTGGCTTGCTACTATATATATATATATATATATGACAAACGAATCAATGAAGTTGGGATTGTGTGTTATGGAAAAAGAAACAACTAAATAGTTGAAGAGACTCAAACTATGGAGTAATGGAGGTTACTTTTTTTTTTTTTTTTGCTACATGATGAATTGGTAGGGAAGTACCTAAACCAAACCAATAATAGTATTAAAAATAATAAATTAGTATTAAGAATATTGTTGGCATTGACATTACAACCATGCTTTAGGGGGGTTGGCAACTTGGCATAAGAGAGCGATTGGAAGGCAATTAGTTTTCATTTCAATTTTTGATATGTCAATTTCATAAAATGTAAAGAGGGGCTACCAACATGCAAATTGAAATGTGACAGGAAAAATAAATACCATAAGATATTGAATGTAGGTCATGTATGATAGGGAGACAAAGAGTTGGATGGAAGTTTCGGGTTTTTGAAAAAGTGCAATAGGTCTCCACTAGCGGAGCCAGAAACTTTTTTAGTGGGGGCATTTATTTAATAACTTTAATTTATTTGAGGCATTTATATATATAACAATCAAATATATCAAAACATTAAACTAGTTTTGGATCTTGGACATTGCAGCCACTTCATAAAAGCAACTCTGACTCTATGATGCCAACGTCGAGTGGGATAAGAATCCGATATAAAAAAAATGAAATTGAACCGTTGTAGTAAAGCGACTCCGGGGATACGAATCCGATATCCGAAAATGAAATTGAACCGTTGTAGCGCTTGCTACACTCCTAATACCAATGCAGTTTCCTGCAATAAATGTAAATGTAAATTACGAAGGCGATACATATAAGGGTAGTTTGGTCTTTTAAGTTTTGGAAGAAAGCTAACGTAAACATCGCCATCCCCGGCCTTTTTTTTGTCTTACTCGGGCTTCGTAACTCTGAAGGAACAGTGCAGAGCTCGGCGCGATTTCGGCAGGCGAATTGGGAAAAGGAAAGAAAAGAGAAAAGAGAAAAGGGAAAGAGAAACAGGTCGGCAAACGGATAAGATAAATAAGTGAAAAATAATGATGGGCAAAATGAATTTAACATTTTTAGAGGGTAGACTTATTATTAAAGAGAAATTATTAAATTAGGTGCGCTGTTGTCCATTAGTTTCTTTTTAATAGGGAGAAAGTTGGATGCCACATTAAATTCTTAGCTTTCTAAAACGGTGCATAACTTTGACGGCCAGGGGAGAGAGAAAACCTACAAAAATTAAAATTAACACAAGGTCATTTAACTTATTATTGATTTTTTCTCTCTTTTTTTCTTGATGTTGAAATTTCAAGCCATTCATTTTCTTTTTAATTTATGACTGCTTAAGGACTTGAATGCTTTCAAGATGCTCTTAAATTAAGCATCATGCATCTATAATCTGTAGTTTAGAAAAATAATATTTACAATGACCGGCCTTTTACCATTCCACTAATCCAATTGTAAATAAGCTTCTCACTTTGTAAATGTTAAATGTGCTAAAATGGTAAAAATCCTAAAATATCATACAAAATTTATTAATATTTGACGTTTTTTCTAACAAGGGAAATAATTGATCAATTCAAAATTTAACTATTACAACAAATCTAAGACATGACACCAACTCATTTCACGTGAGCCAGAGTTTGAAAAAAGTCGAACCTCGCATTCAACCCATCATCTTTCAAGATGCAAGACCTGCTCAAGACCTGCTTTGGTGTCGCTCCTGCTGCATTTCAACTTGCATGCGGAGGCACGGACGAATTGACATGACAATTTGAATATGTATTTCTCATAAATATTTTTACCGTGTTTGATATGTCTCGTGTTTCTCCTTTCAATCATCCGAGATCTACGCCGTATATCGTGAAATAGGGAGCGTCAATCAAGACGCTCATCAACTCCGCCAAGTACGCTCACGGTACTTGACGGTTCACACTGGGGAGCTAATCGGATCGGGTATGAATCTTTTTTTAATGACCCGAACTCAGATCCGAGCATGAGAAACATCTTCTTCTGGATCAATCAGTTACTGATTAGGATCTACTTAAGGATCTGGATATGGGTCCATTGGCTTCACTGGGTTTGATGGAGCTCAGTTTGGATCCATTCAAGTTACCCGAATCCCAACCTTTTATTAGCGTCGTCAAACATTCGGGTCTTGAGCAGACCCGGTTGTTCCCATGCCCACCAACCGCACATGGACCTGTCATTTGCATGTGGCAGGCTTTGTCGCATTCTTTTGTTTGACAACTGGGTCCGACCCACTACCCCATATTTTATTAGGTATGGTCAGTGGTAAGAGGCCCAACGTTCTGAAAACTTTAGTTCCAGATCCGGGTCCAGTATATCAGATAAAGCGGCCTCTCCCACTCCGATTAAAAACTCTTTTTCTGAATATGTGGCATAAAAATTAGTGTGGTATCCAACTGGGGAGAGAGAGCCAACATAAAAATATTAAAAAATATCAGTTAGAAAAGAGATCCAGACCTTTCTCACTTTTTCTTATATTTCAGGACTTGAGTGGTAAATACACTTGTCAAAAATTGATCTGACAACGGAATATTTACCACTCGTAAGTTCTATTTACCACTCGTAAGTTCGACCAGTCATGCTATGCCTCTTAAGTCTTCTCAGATACTCTATGTGGTCCTTGATTTTATTTGTAGTTATTGAATGAGCCAATAGTAACAATTTATTTCAAAAAGTTCGAAGAATATTAAAAGATTCCTTAGCATGAAATAAGATGATAAGCTTTCCCAATACTATAAAACGTTTAAATGAAGCACTCTTAAGTCTTAACATCACGCTGCATGTAAAGAAAGGGAAACTACATCTTGTAACTGAAGATTCTAAAATGATTACTTTCTTTATTGGCAGGAAGGAAAAGTTAGAACACATTTTTTTTCAAATTTAATTATGATTAGAGAAACAAACCGGAGTTTAGAAGCTTACTTGATGATTCAGAAGATCTGTTTTTACCGTCAACAAGTTCTTTTTATTTAACAAAACCAGGTTTTAACAGGATTTTCCCAAATGAAAAGTGATAATTGGAGAAACGTTTAATCCTAAGCATCGGATAATCAGCAATGGTAACACCAACATGAAGGCAAGAGCCCGAAGATAGTTACAAGCATGACTTTAAATGATGAAGTAAATGTTCGATGTTTGAAACAACCTGCTCATGACATTTTGTCTCTTTTAACCCAAGCAATGTGAACTATATATTTAGTTCCTTCAGCTTTTGGTGCCTATTGGTTTGTTTCCATTCCTAGCTCGCTCTTGCCCTTAAAGTAGAGTGATTGTCAATTTTGTTGTATATATATTTTGCTATTGGAATAAAAAGGTTAGGGGGGCCTTTCCCCCGCAGGGTCGTTGCAGAAGTAAATGCTCGATGTACCTTTTTCAGTTAGCAACATTTTTTCCAGCTGAGTTGATACTGAGTGGGAGTTTCATTACTTCATATTTTTAGATCCAAAGATGTGATTTAACATTGTTTTGTCATTGTGGTAGGAGATTCACTCTAAAGTCTATAAGCCATCAATTTAAAGATATTTGGTCAAACTTAAAAGAACCACACTTGAGAATTTTATTTTACTTTCTACATATTTGTGAAAGTCTAATCTAATTAGATCAAAAGGAGATGTCTGATCTTAATTAGATGGCTCTCAAATCTTGATCGGGAGATTAAATAAAAGTACATTAATGGTAATCAAATGCTCTTGAATATGACTTTATAAAGGGAACCTTTTTCCTTAGCCCATTGAGGGAAAAGGAGATCCTTTCACAATGCTAGAGTATTTTGATGCTGCTTGACAACTGGAATGGTAACAAACTTTTTCATAAATCTACCCTTAAAAGGTCGAGGCATATTCACATAATGTTATGGTATGGTATTCATCGTATATGACTTAATCTTTGAGACAAATTTATGAAACAATTTGTTACTATTCTTATTGCCAAACGGATATTGAGACCAAATGTTTGGCCAGACGATGCATGTTTTGGTGTTAATGCTTCGCTATTAAAACATATCTTTCTCAGATCGTCTTAAAATCCTCGGGACATCAAAAGCTCAACGTGTAACTACATCTCAGCATCATCCTGTAACAAAGTTTGGCAAATATCAAGTTGCTAACACATACATCTTGGTGTTATCTAGTAAAAGTTTGCCAAACATCATCTTGCATACATGCACAAATAAAAAGTGAGACCTCACAAAGGTTGGTAGAGAGAGAGAGAGAGAACTTATTGACCTAAACTCAAAAGAAAAAAGAAAAGAAAGTTGTCATGCTTAAACTGTGTCATAACTTGATTTTACTTTAAAAAGTAAAATTTTCATTACAACCACCCACTTAAAAGTGCAGATATAAAGAGTGGCCAAACTATCCATGCTGAAGTGACATCATCTCAATTTAATATTACTAGTTCCTTCCACAACCTTCTTGTCGCCTCTGAACTATTTAAGGTTGAAAGTTACACATTAGAGTTTCAACTTTAAATAGAATGTCCTTCAAACTTACATGAAAAACAAAAAGGACCTACACTTGAATCTCTTCCTACAATCGAAAACTTAAACATCTCCACAACGATGTTATTTAGACGCTGAGATTACGGGTAAGAACATTCATACTAGTTGAACCCAAGGTAGTTGGCACAACGATCGGAATGGGGGCTGGTAGGCAGCTAATTTTTGTTTTGAATCCTCAAAATATCAACTCTCTATGCTACAAAAAAGGGCCACAGATGTGTCTGTACGATGTATCCTCTAGGGATGAGGGATCGTCGACTCACCTATGAACGCTAAGATGAAATACTCATTCTGCTCACCAAAAAAAAAAGGCATTCCTATTGCGCAACAAACACGTAACTGGTCATATGTTAGGCCCCAAACACAAGGATGCATGCTCGGTGTTTAAAAAGACCAGAATGCCCCGATAGGATAAAAGGGTAGAACCTCCTATAAGGGCAAGGATGCATGCTCGGTGTTTAAAAAGACCAGAATGCCCCGATAGGATAAAAGGGTAGAACCTCCTATAAGGGCAAACTTGAAAGCAAAAAAAAATCTTTAAGAAAAAAGTGCAAATGCCCCTCACGATATGCCTTAGCCAATTGGGTCATACCAAATGATCTGTTGAAAAATATCAGATAGGTAAATATCATTATTAGTGAAAGCTTAACTAAGAGGAGAAAGCCAAGGGGGAGTATCGGAGACTGCACTTTTTCAAAGAAGGCAGGAAAGCAAGAAAGATACAAATATCTAAGATTTCTAATCTACTGAGCCAAAAAGATGGTCCCAATATGCACTTTAAATGGGAGGATGTGAAAAGCTAAAATGCTAGTGAAGGGAAAAAGGGAAAAGCATGTGAAGTTGGAATACTTTTCTTAAAGGATTAGAGATACTCGTCACGTGTTTGCCATTTTTTCAACCTATTTCATTACTGGATGAGGAAGGACAACTTTATATAAATACTGATCGAGTACTTTGTAATTCATATTCAACTTGCCCATGATAGTGCACACTCTTTTTTGAAATCTTAGATTCTAAAGTCTTGGACTTTTGATCTCAACAAGAACCTTAAATACTTATTATTTAAAGCATGAATGAATTACAACAAGAATCCATTCTACTTGCATCTTTAATCTATAGATATCAATGAAACAACTTCTCCTCTCAATAAAACTTCATGATTCTCAAAGATTGTGACAATTTTGAATCCATCTTTTGAGTTGCAGTTTTCCATGGACTTAAACTAGTCCCCTTGTTAGATTTGACCGTCAAACTTAAGATACTCTATACTCAAAAGGCCCCTAGTAATAGTTGTATATGTGCATTTTAATATTTACTGTTAGGTTTAATTGCCCACATTAGTGCATTATAAGGTTCAAGTTTTGACATGATAAAAAAGAAAAAACTCATGTTGGCTATATGGCACTTCACTGCTCACTACCTGGCTCGAACCCCTGATTTGGTTGTGCCATGCTACTATGTTTAGTTATCTAAGCGGCCGTTTGGGAACACTAACATTGTGTTACTATATCTTGCATCTAACCCAAAAATTTGTTCGATTCATTGGACACTTTTAAATGTGCTTCATGAATCTGCCCTGCTTTTAGAGACAGACGCGTAGAACAGTATATACTGTTACTTTTCCCAAACAGCCCTTTAGATCTCACCCATTTGTGGCAGTGGTGCTGCTTGTTAACTGGTCGGGCCCCTAGTAAACACAGCTAGCCTGACAAGAACTCGAGCTCGAACCAAACGGTACCTTACAAGGTTCATGCCAGTCTTCTGGCGAATTGGTCCATAATTGACTTGCCCTAGCGCGGCCGTGTCCACCAATCAATGTCAATGTTCTTGCAAGGCACTGTAGGAGCCATGTCATAATGACCTATGTTGTTGTATCTACTGTACCATTTGTTAAACTCAACCAAAGATCAGTAGCATCATGAAAATTTGGTGAAAGTTTGTAAGAAACTGTGGGGTCATCCATGGATAGAGAAGTCATCTTTCTTTCATCATCCCATTTGTCTGTTTGTATCCTGACAGAAGTCAGGATTCAAGTAGCACTAAAACCTCACATGAAATTTTAACCTACATGAGACGTCGAAGAGTGATCGTTCATAGTGGACGGATCCAAAGAAACAAGTCAACCCCTTTTTGGACGTTTTATCTCCTCATTTTAACTCTGAAACTTGAAAGAAGGATGAAGTTTACCCTGGTGATTTTCACTCATGTTTGATGGGTCATCGTACTTTAGGGCATATTTGATTGCCTAGATAAATAAGTAGTACTGGAAGGCGAGAAGTTTGTACCTTGCAATAACAATTAAAACAGTTTGATAAGATCTTTGGGCAGGTATTGTAAATTTAACATTGCAATATATCTACAGACTTTCTGAATTTTCTGACGAACCTAAAAGGTCTAACCATTTGAGTGTATAAACGAGTTGAATTTTGACGAACGAGTTCGAGTCGAGCCATTCATTGTGTAGAGTAAGAGCCGAGCATGTGTAGGCAATTGCCCATACAGCTGACTAAAAAGATCTTATTTATATACAGGTTAATCCTAAACTTTTAGATATTTACTTACATTTAAAATGCCCATTAAATATATACGCCACTTTGTCAAATTCGTCTGGCTCCACTACTAAAATAGGTCAATTTCAACTATGAGTCAGCTCGACTATTGTGCAAGGGGATGTCCAGTTTGCTATTCGGTTGAAGCGCCGCTGTCCGTCTGCAGCTAGGTGACTGAGCCGCGCCGTCTTTCCCCTCTCTCTTATTTTTCCCTGCATTGTATTGCATATTTCTTCTTCCTAATTTTGTTTTGCGGTTTATTTTTTGCAGATGTACCTAGGGGACCTCTTGTCCCCAAATTTTGTTATATATTCTCATTTTATCGCCTCTCTCTCTCTCTCTATATATATATATATATATATATATATATATAGACCTTCAGTTTTCTCGTATATCCGAATAGGATCTATAAATCAAAAAATTTTAACACTATGGCACCAACTGTTTTCCTGTGTCTAGAGTCTGTACAGTCCAGAGTTGTCGGCCCGTGACACCAACTCTCTTTATATAATGTTGCTTGCACAACCCGCAGACATGATTGACTGTTGCAGATCACACTAGAGAAAAAAGCAGCCAAAAATATCATCTTCAAATGATGAAGAGTGCGTACCTACCTTAAGAGTAAAAAATTTCTCACCTCACATGAAACTGAAATACAGAGATTCTGAGAAGGAAGATGATGAGAACCCTGATGGACGGGCATGGCGGCATCTCATTCTCGTCTCCAAGCTAGCTGTGAGCAAATTAATGGCGTCTTTCCCAAGTGATAAGATGAACGTCCCCATCCCGCTTTCACTCTCTCCGGTTGGGAGGCCAAAGTCATAACCATCACATCTCCTTCATCATTTGTGAGAGAGGACAGCTCCCCCGATTTTCTGGGCCAGTTAGCTTGATTGCCTTATGGACAACTAGGCATGGGCACCCAGTCCAATTTAAGTTGCTGGTTTTAGGTCCAGGCTCGGTATCAAGCCCCCTACCGGCCGGAGTTTAAACGGGCTGGACCGAGCCAGTAACAGGCCATTTTCCTTTGGTCTATGGCCTGGCCCGGCCCAGCCCGGCCGGGCCCATTGAGGCATGTTCGACTGGCTGGGCGACAACGGGCTGCAGGTACTTTCTAATTGAGAGAGAGATTCTTGCAACCGGTGGGCGAGGATGGCTGGTGGCGGCAGCGGTGCCTGGTAGTGTGGCGATGGCAAACCGCGACGAAGCAAAGAGCCGAATATAGGAGCAAAAAGTTTGAACCCTAATCAAAACTATACTTCCAAAAAAAATAAAAATTAAAAAAATTATCGGGCTTACTGGGCCCACTGATGAGCCACTGTTTGTACCCAAGAGCTGGCCGTTTCATTATTGGGCCGAGCCTAATTTTAAAGCACCGTTCTTGAGGTTTAGTACGTTGGTCCAGATCCGACCATGTATCGGATACCCAATGGTGGCCCAGCCCGATGCCCAGTCTTATCGACAACCACTAGACATTAAATTTTGATGGATAATCATCTTCCCAAGTTTTTTGTTTTCCCTGCCTCATCAATTATAGAAGTCTCACTTTTCAAATTCCTTGCAACATTTTGGATCTGCATCATCTTTTCCTAACCAATTTTATTTAGCTCCCCACCATCCTTTCCTAGGAAAACATTTCTCACCCTTTTGATTCTTAATTCACTTCTGATGAAGCTTCTGGCCATCTTGCTTGAGAAAGACTACTCTGAAGTCTGACCCACTTGACAATAAATTTTAAAATGATGCATAAATTTGTCATTTAAAGATCAATGCTCCAGTTTTAACATGGAAAAGATGGGATTGATTTGCAATAAGAAATTTTATTATTATTTTTTTTTTAACTGGACATATAGAGATATACTTTTTGGCTGTAGCAGGGCAGGTTATATGTTAATGACCCTAACAAAGAAGCACATATTATGTGCTGTAAATTATCAAGATACCCCCACACTCTTACATGAAATACAAAATATATAAAAAAAAGAAAGGTCCTGCTAATATATGAAGAAAACAGTATGCTGAGAAAAATATTCTAAAAATCTCGATCATTTTTTAAAAATTAAAAGAATCATAAAAGTCATACAAAACATCAAAATATTCTAAAAAATAAAAATATCAAAACATTGGGAAAAGATCATGAAAAAAAAATCATAATATTTTCGTCTGGGCGAGATTTTCAAACTCTCACAGCCTTTTCCTGATTTTTTTTTTGTTTTATTTGATTTTTCTCATACATGTGACAATATCTGTGACGGTGCAACCCAGTTAGATGTAAAATTAAAAATTCCCTTTTCATTATAATATGAAAGAGACAAGAGGGAAGATAGATAGAAGACCGGAATTCCGGACGCATTCAAACAGACTTCATGCAATATGTCTCTAGTGAGTGAACCAGATCGTCTGTAGAAACAAACTTGCAGTCAAGGGTGGATTCAACGGCCCTCGGGCCGGCAGGGCCTCTTGACCCCCGTTCAAAAAAAAAAAAAAAAAAAAAATATATATATATATATATATATATATATATATATATATATATATATATATATATATATATATTAGTTGGTGTCAAAATTTTGAAAATATAATTAGGTTGTTTCATGAAAAAATGTAACTCCTTCCCTGCTTAGAGTGATTCGATTGGAATGGGCCTGACTCAAAAAAACCGGTCAGGGAGACACTAAGCTCTTGGAATCCATAATAAATGCATCGCTGGGAAAGTCACGTAAATCACGATCAGGTGCCGGAATCCGCGGCCACCAGATCTTCCAATTTCAGACCACGAGTCATCCTCCTGCTTCTACCTGTCATGCATCCAATCCATTTGCTGGTCACATCACCGAAATATTGTATGCTTCACCAATTAAAAAGTGCTCTGCCGTCCATGATTGTCCACATTACCTTGAATTTTGACAAATGATTTTTTGTTTTACAAAAGCTTGGTTTGGTAGACGAACAATATTCTTTTCGTGTTAAAAGAGCATCAACCTCCTGTACCTGTACTGTAAATGAAAGATCACGGATGTATAAATTGAAGCAAAGCAAAAGCAGCAGTGAAAGATCACGGATGTATAAGTTAAAGCGAAGCAAAAGCAGCATATTGAGACATCGAAAGTTGACTATGTACTTTAAAAAGGACAAAAACTTGGCTTGTTCACTCATAATATTTCATGACAAGTTTTGTGTGGCTATAAAATTTTTAAATATTTTCCGGAAAGTGGAAACTGAGGCAACATCTTGGTATTGAATCATTATAGGTTTCCCTTTTGTCTATTTTTCTGGATAGAGCTCCTCCTTTCTCAAAGAAATCATGCCTTACAAGGTCTGGATATGGTTTAGAATAATTTTTTAGTGTTTTACAATTTCAATTCATGTAAAAAAGCTGCACAAATATCAACTCTGTTTGGCTTTTTGAAATATTAAATGGGTGTTCGATGGTTTGGAATTTTGATTCAAAGAATGAAATTTTAGAACCGTAATTTGTCCTCAAAGTAAAATGGTCTTTTTAGGTTTTAGTATTTTAATTTCAAAAACAAAATACCCTGTTTGTCTAATAATTTCAATTTCTTGAAAACGAATATTTTGATTCTAAAATTAAAATTCTATGATTCTTAGTATATCAAATGAACCCTAATAGAAAAACTGCAAGAACATCCTTTCACAGGCCAAACCAAGCTAAGGTATGCTAGGTTCCCACTGCTTACCGTTGTTGCCAAACCTTATATTTGTGGCTTCTTCCACTTTTTACTTTTCTTTTATTCTCCGTCGAAGTTTGAATAGAGAAATCATTGACCTCTCACCCACACCGTCTCACTTAACAGACAATGTGTTTAATAACACATCGCCTTTTGCATTGCATCAAGCAGTTGTGATACAGAGGGATAAATGGTTGGTGGATTTCACCTTTTCAGATAATGTCTGAACCATAATTCGGGTCTTTAACCTATCGGCGCTCACGATTAAGCTAAAAATAAACTTAAACTAACTAAAACTCAAGCAAACAAGAAGAAAAAAAAAACTAACAAAAGTTTGCATTTGATTTCTCTTCAACTTTCAACCACCTTACAGAATGAACCCACATCCCTACAGAAAAGGACGGATTTCTCTGCATTAGTTTCCCGAGGTTGGAGAAAAGTGTCCTCCACTAATTTTAAATCATTCATTCTGTAAAATGATTCTTCCTCTCTAAAAATTTTTGTATGTGTACTAGAAGAGGGGCCACTACCGCCCACCCATCTTTTCTCAAGGGAAAGGCAAGATAAGCCATCTTCTCATATGATTCCTCACTGGTTTGGGTATTGGGCAATTGGTTCATGACCTTACGCCTAGAGTGTTCTCGTTGTATAGCTTGACATACACTATTGAAGCTAGGAAGGGGAGTAGTCATAAGAATTTGACTTCTGAATCCTTCATAGTCACTGCCAAGGCCAGCAAGAATTTTGAACACCTTGTCTTCCTCAACACATTGTTTGTAAATTTCTGGATCTGAGGTCGGTGGTCTATATTGCATAAATTCTTTTCATAAACTGCAATTTTGGGTTAAGTACATGTGTAAAGGCTTGTCTCCAAGGATTAACTTAGCAATTTCGACTTGAATCTGATAGACTCTAGCAGCATTGTTTTGTTTACTAAAAAGATCTTTCAAAGTTTCCCATAGTTCTTTTGCAGTCTCTCAATATAAAAGTGTATCAGATATATGAGATTCCATAGAGTTTAAGAGCCAGGACATTACCAGGTCGTTCTCAGATTCCATTCTTTGTATTGCGGATCCGTCTTGGGTGGTTGTTTGATGTCGCCATTTATGTACCCAATCTTTGATCTGCCGCTGAGGAAGAGTTGAGCTACTCTAGCCCAACTGAGGTAGTTTGCTCCATTCAGCAATGTTGAGGTGAACTTCAGAGTATGATTGCTGTGATCATCCTTTGACGTCTTGGATGAATCTCTGCTATCGTTACCATGGGATTCTGCCATAGGTATGAGCAGAGGATGTTCTTTGATAACATGAAGAAAAAGAGCAGGGCCTTATGCAGAGATGCGCTCTGATACCATGATAAAAAACTGAATGTAATAGTGTGTCAAGCTAGAGAAGAAAACAGGGGCAAGATTTACATGGTTCGGCTTGAATGCCTACATCCACAGGAGAAGTCAATAATTTTTTTTTTTTTTCTGTTGCATCACTTTGCTCGTTGCAGTGATACCCTTTATTAGGAGTTTACAACAGCTGAAGAACTAAGAGAGGAAACAATGAGAGGAAGGAAAGAAGACAACGTTCATTTCTTCAACGTTCTTCTATGAGTTGTCTTTCCATAACAAAATAAGGCAACTCATGAGGTGATTTTCTCCAAGTTGTAACAGGGCGGCTGCCCATCGCATATGGTCCGTTGATGGGCGGCGATTCCACTAGCAGAGCTGGTTCGGTTGGCAAGGCCACCAGCAGGGGCAAAGGTAGGGGTGTGCATTGGGCCAGGTCGGGCCAGCCCGGTTATAATAAAAAACTATTTTTTAAAATATAAAATAATTTTTTGAATATAAAATATATTTTTAATAATAACAATAATTTTTAAAATGTAATCAGACTGGATCGGGCCCCATGGGGCCTAAGCTGGGTTTTTCAGGCCTGGGCTGAGTACCGGCCCCTACTGGCAGCCTGGCTCGTGCCACCCCTAGGCGAAGGCAAAAGGGGCGGTACAGACTCTAGTCCCATCTCAATTTTTGTTTTTAATTTTACATGTAAATTTTAAAAAAAATTTATTTGTTCTATATAAAAATTTTGAAAGATGATATTTGGTCATGTCAACATTTACAAACTTTAATTTTGGCGCCCTCACGAAGCTACGAGAATGTGAACACCAACAGCAGGCAGGCAGGTGGTTCATCTATTGCTGGTTGTGGTTCCAGCCGGAAACACAGCAACCGCTTCCACCACACCGCCAGTTGACTACCCACTATGGCAGCAATGTTGGCTGCTGGAGGCGACCCCTGTTGGATCAAGCGCAACACGGTCCCTTGCTTCTGTCCATGAGCACTAGGTGAGTTCTGTCATTGCTGGTTGTGGGTTCGGTTCCTCTATCGTTGTGGGCAGCTGGTTTTTGCTTCTCCAGGCAGTCGCTCACGGCAACGGCAGGTTCCAGTGCCGACCAGTCATGTGTAGGAAGAGCCTGTGAAAATGAGTGGATACCTTCTAGAAGCTTCATCAGAAAGTGTCTCAAGAGGTGGAGAATCAAAACGGTAACATTGTACACAAGAAAATTATTATTTTATTATTTCTTTTTTTGTTTTGTTATTATTTTGTACAGGGAGCCTTATAAAAGGGCGTACTGTTTTTAGCAATACAAGCAACCCATTTTCTGATGTGCGTCTTATTTTCCTTTCTTTGTTTTTCTCTGCACATCCTCTCTGTTACTGCTGTTTGAAATCCACATGGTATCAGAGCAAATAGAGAGCATAGATGGCTTCCCCTGCACATCACAATAATGGTTCATCAAATACGACATCAACAGGTACCAATGCTCCTCCTAATGCCTCTGACTTTGTTGCTGAATTCGCAAATCCCTATTTCTTCCATCATTCGGACAACCCAGGGTCTCTATTTGTCTCCCAACATCTTAATGGAGACAACTATTCAACCTGGAGTCGGTCCATGTTAATGGCCTTAGCAGCAAAAAATAAGTTAGGATTTGTTGATGGATCAATTTCTCAACCTGAAATGAGTTCTCCTGAATATATTTACTGGTTGCATTGCAACAACATGGTGTTATCTTGGTTAATCAACTCATTGTCTAAAGAGCTAGTTGTGAGTGTCATTTATGCAACCAATGCTTGTGAGGTCTGGATGGATTTGAAGGACAGATTCACACAAAGCACTGCACCAAGAAGGTTTCAGATAAAATATGCTATGAGCAGGCACATACAAGAATCTCAATCGGTTGCAACGTATTTCACAAAGTTAAAGTCTTATTGGGACGAGTTGTCTTCTTATGATACATTACCGAACTACAACTGTGGAGCGATGAAGGTTCTTGTTGAAAAACAACAGGAAGAAAAAGTTATACAATTCCTAATGGGGCTAAATGACACATATAGTACCATTCGAGGGCAGATTTTGCTAATAGATCCCCTACCACTCTTAGGAAAGGTACACTCGTTGGTCATTTAGGAAGAAAAACAAAGGGAGGCACGCCTTCTGCCATCTACTGAAAACACATGTCAAGCCACTATGAACACTCGATTCAGTAAAACTAGAAACAACAGGCGTGCACAAATCTTTTGTACCAACTGTCAAGGAATTGGACACACGAGAGAAAAATGCTTCAAATTACATGGATATCCTTCCAATCACAAAAATGTCAAGCAGAAACAAGAGTCCACAGTTGCTGCAACGTATAAGTTTGCTGAAAATTTTTCAGATGCCTACAAAGCTGCTGAACATAGCATTAGAGCCGAGAAAGAAACTGTCCATGCACTTACTATGGAGGAGTATCGTAAGTTGATTCAAATGTTGAATGAAAAATCATTTTCTTCACATGTTCACTTTACTGGTAGGTCCTCTTCTCAAACCAATGACTGGTTATTAGATAGTGGTGCTAGTAACCATATGGCATCCTCTCTTTCTTTGTTTTCTGATTTTTCTTGACTTGAAAATCAGTTTCCTATTCATTTACCCAACAATAGATTAGTCTTTTCCACTCATGTTGGAACCGTTAAAATTTCACCTTCCTTAATCTTGCATCATGTTTTCTTTGTCCCTGAATTTAAGTTCAATTTGCTCTCAATCAGCAAGCTACTGAAATTTTCTGACCTTGTTGTTGTTTTTTCTCATATCGGTTGCCTCATACAGGACCGGAACTACAAGACTGTGATTGGAGCAGCTGATCTCAGAAACGGATTATACTACTTAAGAGTCTCTAGCAGCATAGCACCCATACAATCTTCAGTAATGTTTTCTTCTAACCCACTGTTTGCATCCCAAATTTTTCATTGGTTTTGGAGTGCTCCAGAAAAATGAGGTTTTCTTTTGAAATAGGAAAGAAAGGGACTCGCCCGTCGGTACGAGGATTGACCGTTCCCGGCGCCTTTACCGGGGGTAATCAACCCAAGGGCTATGTTCATCATTGATGCATTTCATTTTAACTTAAACATCCTTTTGATTCTA
>JAANDH010001701.1:0-34670 GCA_011799765.1 Nymphaea thermarum | reverse complement strand
TGGATGAGGAAGGAAAAGGGAGATATCAGCGCTTGGTAGGTAAACTTATTTACCTCACTCTTACTCGCCCTGATATTACTTATGCTGTGGGTGTGTTGAGCCAGTTCATGCATGCCCCTACTGACTGTCATTGGAAAAGTGCGGAAAGAGTATTGGGATATTTGAAGAATGACCCTGGTAAGGGGCTCTTGTATACTTGCCAAGATCAACTCAGCATTGAAGGGTACTCTGATGCCGACTGGGCTGGTTGCACTGATACTAGGAGATCTACCACAGGATATTGCGTCTTCCTTGGAGGTAACTTGGTGGTATGGAGAAGTAAAAGACAAGATGTCTGTTCCAGGTCCAGTGCTGAAGCCGAATACAGGGCAGTTGCTATGGGAATCACAGAGATGTTATGGCTAAAAATCATTCTAGAAGATATTGGGATTAAAGTGGAAGAGAAGATGAGGATGTACTGCGACAATAAGTCTGCTATCAACTTGGCTAACAATCCGGTCATGCACGACAGAACCAAACATGTGGAGATCGATCGTCACTTCATACGGAAACGCATAGATGCTAAGGAGTTGATTCTGCCCTACATGAAGTCTGAAGATCAAGTTGCTGATGTTTTGACTAAGTCTTTATGTACATCTCAATTTGAGAAGAATGTAAGCAAGCTTGGCATGTTTGACATGTATGCCAAGCTTGAGGGGGAGTGTTAGACGATAAGTGTTATTGGGATCCGGGTCCATTTCTGGATCCGATCCCATGGGGCACGGGTACCGAGGTTGGCTCGGTACCCTAGGCGGCAGTCCTTCTCTCCCCTATATATTATCACTTAAGTGTACTTGTCGAGATTAAGTGAAAGAAAATTTCTCTCTCCTAGGGTTGCGGTGTGCCCCTAGGTTAGAGCTTCTCCGTGGTTTTTCACCTCTTCACGAGGTTTTCCACGTATATCGTGTGTTTCTTCTTCTCCCTTCGTGTGTTGCTTGTTTCTACAGACAGATTTAGACCCGTGCGGCTAACAGCACTGGACTCGGCTGGAGCCGCGTCCGAGGCGAATCTGCCCACTCCTGCATGCGCGTCACGTCGACATGTGTGCGGGTGCCTAACTGATGCAAGAAAATTAAGATTAAAGAAATCTTAATCCAACTGCACTCACAAGTAAGCTTAAACTATGCTCAATCTAACTAAAACACAAGCAAATGATCAAACTAACAAGAAGAACAGAAGAAACTAACCAAACACTTCATTTCTTTCAACTTTTTTTTTTTTTGATCCCCTATACAAAATGAACCAACGTCCCTTTATATAAAGTAAGGGATAGATTACGGATCTGGATCCGTTTACAAGTACCAAAAATCTAACTAGATTCAGTTACATGATTTGATTATGCTTCCATCTTGCATCAGACTCCCCTAGTTGGAGAAGAGTCGCCCTCGACGAGTTTAAATCTTTCATTCTGTCAGAATTGGATCTGTTGAACAAAAAGGACCAACTGCTCCCCTAGTTGGTGGTCCGCTCACTTCTCTTGAAGGTGATCAAGGTGGCGGCTCAGGTGGTGGCTTTGGAGAAGAAACACAGGCTTGGATATGATCTAAGGGCATTCCTGATTCAAATCCAGTCTCAAGTGATGGAAAGAATTGGTTTAGATCCAAATCTGAACTCTTATACCCGTGAATCGGGCCATATGGACCCGAACCGGGTCCAAAACTTGGTTTGACATGAACCGGTCCAAACCCACGAGTGCCTCGAGCGGTAGCTCGAGGTGCCCCTCTAGGTTCCCCCTTTCCACCTCAAACAGACGCGGAAGGGGCAAAACAGAAGGTGGAAGTGCGGCACCCTCCGACGCTGACCCGTCTTGTCTGAGTGGGAGAAGTGGCGGAAGGCTACCTATCGCCTCCAGTCCGCCGGTGGGCGGCAAATCCATGGGCGGAGCCTGCGACGCGTTTAGGTCTTGCCCACAAGCGAAAGGTGGAGAAGGGGTCGTTATTTTGCTGTTGGCGGTGGTTCTGACGTCTTTCTCGGCTGGAATCGTGCATGTCGGTGAACGCTTCTCCTCCAGACGCCTTCCCACAACAACGCCGGGGCTCCTTGTTGGCAGAGAAGAGCTGCAATCACCTGCTTGTTCAGGCGAACCGAAGAAAGGGGCACTCGTGGGCGGCAAAGCTCCATTGTTGCTAGTGGCTGGCCTACTGCCTCCACCGGCGGTAGGTGGGGCGTCGGATTCTCTAGCTCTGGCTCCCACAACGGTGACGACATCCACCACTCCCTGCCCACCAGTGGACGGTAGACCCATTGGTGGGGAAGCCTCAGGTGGGGAAATCCCTTGTCTTTCTGCACAAGAGGCGGACGAAACAAAAGTTGTTCCCCCTGCGGCCGGATGAGCTCCCGGATCCTTTACCTGACGGCGATGCAGTGGCCAGCCTCAGCCACTCCTCTGGACGCTCATCCTCAACCATGGTTGGGTTCACCGTTGTCTGATGGTGAAGTGGCGGAGTCGTCAGCTCATGGGTTGAAGAAGACAACGGTCGACCCAACGCGAGAGGATGTCCATGAAGATCATGTGTGTTCTGCAAAATAGAGCAGACCATTCCTCTGATCTCAGCAAGATCCTGTCTAATGAAAGATAAATCAAATTCCTGCCTTGCTACGGTCAGCAGCAATGATTGCTGAACTTGATCTTCCATGTTCGTAAAAGCCTCGATCTGATACCAATTGATGCAAGAAAATTTAGATTAAAGAAATCTTAGTCCAACTGCACTCACAACTAAGCTAAAACTGAGCTTAAACTATGCTTAAGCAAATGATCAAACTAACAAGAAGAACAGAAGAAACTAACAAAACACTTCATTTCTTTCAACTTTTTTTTTTATCCTCTATACAAAATGAACCAACGTCCCTTTATATAAAGAAAGGGATAGATTACGGATCTGGATCCGTTTACAAGTACCAAAAATCTAACTAGATCCAATTACATGATTTGATTATGCTTCCATCTTGCATCACTAACACACACTCAGGTGATTAGCTTGTCAGCTTGAATGCCTATTTATCAATTCTACAACAATAGGTTCATGACTGCAAATTCATTTCTTATCGGATCACTTTAAACAAATATTTTTTTTTGTTTGGAATAGTGCAATTGAGTTATGAGAAAATGAGTGACCAAACCTGAAGAGTCTAGATACTAAGAATTGTTAAAAAAGGTGTCTCCCCGAGATGAATGATGCAAAAAATTGGAAATAATTTCAAAATGCAATCATGATATTATTGGATTTATCAAAATAATACTTGATAGTTTTATGATGCTTTGCTTATATGTTTTCAAACCTAATAAGGTTATTCCACAAGCAAAGTTATGTTGGCATTTATTTGCACATGCCTTTTTTTACTCCCAACAAGTTTTCCTTTTCCATTGACATGGATGTTAAAAGAAATAAAGACATCATGCAAAGAACGAATTTTACTTTTTATAACTGTGTTGATTGGTAAATTGTGCAACTTCTTTTTCAGTTTGATGCCTTTCATTTAGATCCAAGCTGCAGAAGAGAGGGAAAAGTAGTCAGATAAACTTATAAAGGAAATGATCGAGGAGAAATTTTTTCATATTAGTTGTAAAACAAACATGAAGTAGTCGAATAAGTTCTTTACTTTCTGAATCTAAGTTTCCAAAAAGTTTTCATGTTTGATAGAGGGAGATATCCTCTACCATTCTTAAGAGTCACATGTTGACCAGTACTTGAAGAGAATGGAGTATGCCATATGTTGACATATGTTGTATTTGGGTCACCTATCCGGGTCTGGATCCGGATCTGTATCTGGACCCGATCCAGTGTGTTACTACTATGACCCTACTTAAGCTGTGTAAACCCTAATTTTGGTGTGTGAATGATAATTAAAGAGAGAGAGTGTCTCGCGGCTAGTGGGCACCAGTCCTCCTCACCCATGGTTTTTTCCCTCTAGTTGAGGGGTTTTCCACGTTACATCTATGTGCTTATTTTTCTATTTGCTTTTACCATTTCTACACCATAGAACCTTTTACTTATATTAGGAATAACAAGCTTCTCAATAGTCAGTTACTTCTGTATGCTGGTAAGCTGTTAGTTTCTATGAACCAATATTTGCCATGCTTGTGCATTTGAATGAGTTGCTTCTGTTTATTTTTCTTATCCTTAGAAATACTTGCACACCATCTACTTCTATTTTGTGCTTATGTTCTCCTAAATAAGTATATTTCATCCTCTATTCCTAAAATCTGCTCTTATATATTTACTCCAGTAGCTAATGATTCATATGGAATTCTTTTTGGAAACGTTAACATTACTTTTTTACTCTCTCTCAGGGTAAGGTTGTTGTTATTAGAGGAGAAGGACCCAAGGGCGGGCCAGGAATGCCTGAAATGCTTACACCAACAAGTGCAATAATGGGTGCTGGTTTGGGAAAGGTTGCTTTGTTCTTGTCCTCCACTAAGTCAGATGGGTGCTTTAAAATGCACTCGCACCCGTGTCGGCATGATGCGAGTGTGGGTGTGGACACGGGTGTGCCTCCGACATGCACCCAAGTGGCACTTTTTTTTCCCATTTGTTTTTCTATTTTCTCTCCCTTTTTTTCCTCTTTTTCCTTTCCCTCTTTTTGTTTCCCTCAAATTTTCCCCTCTTCTTTCTTTCTCTTTTTCAAACTTTCAGCTTTCTCTCTCTCCATTTCGCTCTTTAAAAAGTAAGACAGCAAAAAGCCTAGCAGTCCGTTGTCCTTTTTAAAGGTTGACACATCTGCTGTCCTTTAAAAAGGAGGAGCAGACTGCCTATATTTAAACAAATTCTTTATTTTATTTTATTTAAATTTTTAAAAATTAACTACATTCTATTTCCATGTGCCCTTAAAATGTACTGTCCTTTAGAAAGCATATTTTAAAACAGCTTTATTTTGTTCAATTTAAAATTTTAAAAAATAAACTACATTTTATTTCCATGTACCCTTAGAATGCATCCAACAGTCACATTCAATCTAATTTTTCAGTAAAAAAAAATATAAACATATAGCATTATATATATATATATATATATATATATATATATATATATATATATATATATAGAGAGAGAGAGAGAGAGAGAGAGCGTTGAACCCCTGCGCCAAAAGTTTTTGAGGCCGGTTCTGGCACCCCTTACCGATGTACAATGTTGTAAAAAGCGTATCGTAAGCCGTATCGGTTAAGCCAATAGATATGCCGTATCATAAAGTATCATAATGTATCATATGTGTATCGTAAATTTATTTTGTTAATTCAAAAAATAGAAAAAAATAAAAAATAGAGAAAAATCAGATAAAATAAGAAAAATAAAAATTATGTTTTTTTTTTATGAAAAAACATGTTATACATAATGGCAGGCTTATTATAGGTACAAAGTTACTTCACAATAATTAATAAGTGGTCGTAATATCATATAGCAACACAACATGAACTAAGACATCAAGAAACATAATTTATAAGATGATCTACATAATAACTCATAAGTCATAAGCCATAACACATCAAAAACCAAGTTTTACGTACACTATACATCACATCACAAAACAAAATTGTTCAATGTTAATGCAAATAACAAATGAAAACAGCTTCATTCATAATCTTTATCATCTCATTCTCATTTTCATCTTTCGTATAAGATATAAACCCTCTTTATCTAAACAAGAATCAATCATCCATGCATAAATCTGCCCTCAAATTGATGATTTCATGGTGAAACTGATTCTTCCTTTTGAAAATTGCTACAATCTCCCCTTTCTTCAACTATTAGATATGTTCAGAAATGAAGAGGGATGCAAGTTTTAAAAATTAGTTTGAAAAAGGGTGGTTTGAGCCCAATATTTTTCAAAATAGACACGTATTGTGTGATATGAGGTGTATCACCCTGTATCGTATGATATAGGTTGTGTATCACACGATACATGCGATACACATACGATACACCACCTGTTTGCGATACAGGTGGTGTATCGTATTATAAATTTAAAAAGATACGATACGTATCGTACGATACATACAACACTGCCTATGTGACAATACGGCCCTGTAGCGTACGATATGTACAACACTGCCTATGTGACGTAGGTCCTCCACATACTTTGGTTTGGAAAAGTTTGGTTTTGGCACTAAACCAAATTCAATGTCGTATGAATAAAATTCTTTACCATTGCATTTGAGATGAAAAATTATTCCACCACCAAAATCCTTTCCCAACTGTTGCCGGAAAGTATATAATAGTGGCATTTATTGAAGATCTCAGGTTTTGAATTTTGAAAGTTGGAAAACTAGAGGAAAGTGGTACCTGGTGGAAGAACGTAGTAATAATATCTCGTAGGCTTTCCTTATAATGCTGAAAGGTTGCAGGTCTAAAATGCCTGCTAGAAGGAGCCGACCTCCTCTCTTCCATACATTTTTTAGAGATGGGGCTGAAGTAGACTATTGTTTTCAATTATTTTAACAGAAGAAATAAGTTAAGCATAATAAAGTTTTAATGTGTTTCCATAACACAGTTGACCATGTTTAATGACTTCATAGTTCATACATGCCTTTTTCATGTACCCATAGTCCTGTGGCATTGTCGGACGTGTTCAACTCCTGCCTTCTATTTAGCTTGTAGAGGGGTGTCTAACAGTATTTTCACTTTTGCAGGATGCTGCCTTATTGACTGATGGGCGGTTTTCAGGAGGGTCACATGGTTTTGTTGTTGGTCATGTATGCCCTGAAGCACAGGTATGTCGTTTGCTGAACAAACTGTAGTTGATTTACTTTATAATTTTTTGTAACAAAATACTAGAAAGTACCAAGTTAGGCATTTCTGGTCAAGCTCAACCAATTAAAATTATGGACAACTGTAGTATAAGCCTGCTTCTAAGAACTGAAAGCATCCCACTTGGCATTTCTGCAAACTTTTATGATCCAAAAGTAGCTATTCGCTGTAAGAATCTACCCATGGAGGGAATATCTGCATGGCTAGTTAATAGGTTGAGGCCTAGTTCATTACAATCAGTTTCCCTACGAAGTAAGAAAAGTCATGCCCTACCGCTGATTAGGGAATGGGCACTCAAACCTTGGTTTTCTGCCAAGGTCTAGTACTTCTATAATCAGTGATGCTAAGCAGGATCCAATCCAGAAGTGTCCTACCATTGACTTGAGAAGTTTCAGCCTTGCAAGTTGGAACCATGAGCTTTCAAATCCCAACCTTGATTCCCTGAAAGGCGGTGGTGGCTAAAGCAGTCTTTGACAACTGTTAAGATATGTTTATAATCAGTTTTAGGTCTAAGAGGGTACTTTTGTAATAAACCTTTCTTTTATGGTTCTCTTGTATTTTCACCCTCTCCTCTAGTCTATATAAAGAGGAGTTAGGGCAGATTTCGAGGTTAATCAAATTTCTAGCTCTCTGATTTTATCATGGTATCAGAGCGAGAGTCGAATCCTTCGCCTCAGCGAGTCGTCGCCGCCTGAGCGGCGCCAGCTGCCGCCGCCCACTCGTTGTCGCCTCTACCGCCCGTCTCACGTTCGTCGTTTCACGTCGCCCGACTCTCGTTCGTCGTTTCACGTCGCCCGCTGCCCGTCGCCTGTTGCCATCGCCCGACTCCCGTTCGTCGTCTCACGTCGCCCTCTGCCCGTCGCACGTCTCACGTCACCCGTTCGTCTGCTGGCTATCGTCCGCTACCGCCTGTCTCCTCCCAGCGCCGTCTGTTTCCCAGCGCCGCCTGCCTCCCAACGCCGTCTGTCTCCTCTCAGCGCCTGTCGCTCGTCTCTGCCTCCTACGGCTGTTCTGCACGCTGATCTTCTTCTCAGCGTTGTCTGCCGTCGCCTTTGGCAACATCCATTGCCGCTGATCACAGCTGTCGCCTCTGGTATTTCTCTCTTTGCAGTTCTTCGTCGGCTTGTTTCTGCTCCGCGTTATCAGCTTCATCTCTGCCGAAATAGCATGTTGTCAGCTCTATTTTTGTGATCAGTGTTCTCAGCTTTATTCCTGCTGTTTGCTTCTCTCAGCCGATCAGACTTATGGCTTATATCGTGCGTTTGACTGCATATTGCTTGATGATTAGCATGTTGTCTCTACATATGTGATTGTATTTTTGCCTGCACTTCCTATTCCGTGGCTCGGTTTCCTCCTTTGTGTTGAAAGATGTCTGAAATTAGTAGTGAGGCTAATACCTCTTCCTTCGTATCTTCGGGAGAAATGAAGAGTTCCCCGTTTTCCAGCCTTATCACCAAAATGAACAGAGGTAATTACGAAATGTGGGCAATGCAAGTGAAACGAACCTTGATTGCTCATGACAAGGAACATCTTATATTGGAGCCCGAGCCCGTACAGAAGGTAGGAAAATATACTACTTGGTTTAAAGACAACTCTCTGGTTATGGTATGGATTGTTGGTACTCTTTCTCAAGACATTGCCAATGAAGTCTTGCACAAGGAAAGTGCAAAGGATATGTGGGAATCTCTTGCAGCCACTTATTCGCAAGCAAGAAATGAAACAAGAATTATGCAGCTACATCATGATATTCATCAGATGCGACAAGATGGTCGGCCTCTTCATACTTATTATTCTAGTCTCAAGTCCATGTTTGAGAGACTAAACAGCTACTTTCCTGCATGTAAGTGTGAGCAACAGAAGGCATATAGAGATATGCTTATGGTAGGGGTATTTCTATCGGGATTAGACTCTGTTTATGAATCAGCGAAGAATCAGATGCTTACTAGTCCCTCGATTCCTCCTATTGATGAGGCTTATAGTAGACTGAGCAGAATTCCAATCCCTGCAGCGACTGTTCCTGATACCACTTCTGCTATGCTTGCTACTCGTGGCAGAGGTGGGTCCTTCTTTGCCAGAGGACGAGGAGGCCGTGGTCGTGGAAATACGACTTCGCGTCCTGTTTGCCAGTTTTGTCATCGCATTGGTCACACTTTGGATAAGTGTTGGCAGAAACATGGTCGTCCCGCTTTTGCAAATCAGACTGCATCTACTGAGTCCCCAGAGCAGCCTAAGGCTCAGCATACTGCCCCCTCCAGTGAGTTACGTGTAGATGATCTTCTCTCTCAGTTGCGAAGCTTGATTGGAGATAGACCTCAGCATGCTCCTGATCCGACCACCTCTACTATCACTACTGCTGCTAGTGCTTCTTCTTCTGGTATGTATTCTGCCTATACAGTTTGCCCTGCTACTGACACTACAGATTGACTCATTGATTCTGGTGCATCGACATCTATGTGGAGACAAGGCACAGTTTACTTCTTATGTCTCTGCTCCACCTGGTCGCTCAGTTATTCTAGCAGATGGAAAATATTCTCCAGTTGTTGGACATGGAGAGGTCCAACTTACTTCGTCATTGCCGTTGCAACATGTTCTTCATGCACCAGAATTCCCACATAGTCTGCTTTCTATCAGTCAGATTACCAGAGATTTGAACTGTCGTGCTATATTTGACTCCTCTTCTCTTGTGTTTCAGGATATACTGACGGGCAAGGTGATTGGCAGTGGCCGTGAACAAGGAGGTCTCTACAGACTAGTGCACCCCTTTCCATTTGCTGGGTCTACTTCTTCGGGGTCATCCTCATCTTCAGCCTATACTTGGCATTTGCGTTTTGGACATCTACCATTTCAGAAACTACTGCATATTCTTCCTCAGCTGTCTCCTAAGTCATCCTTTCAATGTGAGTCTTGTCAGTTGGGCAAGCATCATAGGTCATCGTTTCCTCTGCGGCCCGGTAGAAGTAGCCAGTCTGTGTTTGAGTTACTTCATTTTGATGTTTGGGGCCCGAGTCGTACACCTGACCTTCAAGGTCATAGGTATTATCTTGTTGTTGTCGATGACCACAGTCGTGTTAGTTGGGGTTTTCTTATGAAGAATAAATCTGAAGTGGGTCCTGTAATGAAAAATTTTATCAATGAAATTCTGACTCAGTTTGATACTTGTGTCAAAATTGTGCGTTCTCACAATGCTCTTGAATTTTGTGCTTCCTCTCTAGAGCAATTTTTCAAATATAAGAGTATCATCCACCAAACCTCTTGTGCTTATACCTCCCAACAAAATGGGGTTGCTGAAAGAAAACACCGTCATATACTTGATGTTGCCCGAACTATTATCATACATAGCCATGTTCCCCATTCGTACTGGGGAGATGCAGTTCTCAACGCATGCTATCTTATTAATCGCATGCCGTCATCTGTGTTGGGAGACATTGTTCCTATCTTTGTCCTCTTTCCTGACAGAGAATTGTTTTCTGTTCCACCTCGTGTTTTTGGATGTGTTGCCTTTGTTCACTTGCTTGGTCCTGGGAGAGATAAGTTGTCTCCTCGGGCCATCAAGGCGATCTTTGTTGGTTATTCCCGCACTCAAAAGGGATATCGATGTTATGATCCTTCTACTCGTCGGTATTATGTGAGTGCTGATGTTACATTCTTTGAGTCTACTTCCTTTTTCTCTCCTAATGGAACTCAATTACGGGCACCTGAATTGAGTGATGAAGTCCATCTTCCTTTACCTCTCCTGAGTTGTCCAAAACCGGTTGATTCACGTTTTGGGGCTGTCTACCAACGTCGTATTAGACCTATTGCGCCTGCTCCCTGTGCACCTGTGCCTTCACCCAGCATGTCCAAGGTAATTTCTGAACACACCACTGCTGACAATTCTTTATGTGATGATGATGCCACAGGAGAATATCACGAGCATGCTCATGCTCCCAATGACCTTGATATGCCCATTGCTCAAAGGAAAGGCAAACGCAGTTGCACTTTGCATCCTATCTCTGGTCATTTATTCATGGACAGACTCACTCCTACATACCGACAGTTTGTCAAGGGGCTGTCGGCTGTTGCTCTTCCACAGACGCATATGGATGCTCTCTCTGATCCAAAATGGGCTGCAGCTATGCAAGAAGATATGACTGCTCTTCAGTCTTGAGGCACCTGGACACTTGTTACTCCTTCAACGGATACAACTATTGTTGGTTGTCGATGGGTCTTTACTATCAAATACAGAGCGGATGACAGCATTGAGAGATATAAGGCTCGTCTAGTTGCTAAAGGCTATACCCAAACTTATGGGGTTGATTATTATGATACCTTCTCTCCTGTGGCACGACATGCTTCTTTACGAATTTTCCTTGTTGTGGCTGTCAGCAAGAATTGGTCTATGTCACAACTTGATGTCAAAAATGCCTTTCTCTATGGTGACTTACATGAAGAAGTGTATATGCAGCAACCACCAGGGTTTGTTGCTGAGGGAGAGTGTCAGAAAGTGTGCAGATTGCGAAAGGCGATTTATGGTCTGAAACAGAGTCCTCAAGCTTGGTTTCAGAAATTATCAGAGCACATTGAGCATGAGGGCTTCCGACGTTCTTCGGCAGATCATTCCCTCTTTGTCAAGAAGACTTCTACAGGTACAGTGATAGTTCTTGTCTATGTTGATGATATCATTGTTACAGGGGATGATGATCAGGGGATTTGCAACATCAAGAATGTCCTTGGACAACACTTTGTCACCAAAGACCTTGGTGAACTACGCTATTTCCTCGGTATTGAGTTTGCCAGAAATCGAAAGGGCCTTATCATGTGCTAGAGGAAATACGTTACTGATGTTTTGCAAGAGACAGGGATGCTGGGGTGTCGACCTGCATCCACGCCTATGGATATTAATTCTCGCTTGTATGATGATGATACTGAAGATGTTGATGCGAGACAGTATAGAGGGGTTGTTGGGAAGCTCTTATACATCACTGTCACTCGACCTGACATTGCCTATGCTGTTAGCAGAGTGAGTCAATTTATGGATAAGCCCAAGAAAGTTCATTGGGATGCGGCTATGATGATTCTTAGGTATCTAAAGAATTCACCAGGAAAGAGACTCTTCTTCCAAAATGGTACTTTACTCACTATATCTGTGTATGTTGATGCTGACTATGCAGGATGCCCCTCGGACAGAAAATCCACTACTGGATTTTGTGTGTTTATTGGATCTAACTTGGTTACATGGAAGAGTAAGAAGCAAACAGTGGTTGCCAGATCAAGTGCAGAATCTGAGTATAGAGCTATGGCTCAGGCTACTGCTGAAGTCATGTGGGTTAGATCATTGATGTTGGATCTAACTGTCGAAGTACCTCTTCCTATGCAGTTGTTATGTGATAACAAAGTTGCCCTTTTTATTGCTAATAATCCGGCGTTTCATGAGAGAACCAAGCACGTCGAAGTAGATTGTCACTATACCAGAGACATCATTCAAAAGGGGTTTGTAAGTACCTCACACGTTTCATCTACAGGGCAGACGGCTGATATCTTCACTAAGGCTCTTGCAAGAGGACCATTCCAAAGCTGTTGTTCCGAGTTGAGCTTATTTGACATATACGCTCCAACTTGAGGGGGAGTGTTAAGATATGTTTATAATCAGTTTTAGGTCTAAGAGGGTACTTTTGTAATAAACCTTTCTTTTATGGTTCTCTTGTATTTTCACCCTCTCCTCTAGTCTATATAAAGAGGAGTTAGGGCAGATTTCGAGGTTAATCAAATTTCTAGCTCTCTGATTTTATCAACAACCCTTACTAGCTTGATTTATTCTAGGGCAGCTTTTGGCAATTCTTCTAGCCTTCCTCCTCAGAGGTCTCGATTAGGAAGTAGTCTGCATTTTATGCCTTCCTGCATTTGAATCTTTTTGAAGTTTTCACTTTTTGCTTGAGAAGAAATTATATTTGCACGTTGTGTACATACTATCACTAGAGAAAAGACATACTGGCATAATGTCTTGCCATTTATTCACTTGTTTTTTAACTACGGCATCCAGCTGCTGTGCAAATAAAATGCAATGTATTGTATGCTGTAGACTTCGTAAGGTTGAAGGCTACTGTTCCCACTCGTTTCATTTTTCCTCGATTCCCAGGAAGGTGGTCCAATCGCTCTGATAGAAAATGGAGATGTGATAACGATTGATGTGCAGAAGAGAAGAATTGACGTCCATTTGACAGATGAAGAGCTAGCACAGAGGAAAAAGAAATGGAATGCACCTCCATACAAGGCCGATCGAGGAGTTCTTTACAAAGTGAGTACTCAAGTTACATTCCCATTTGGAACTATTGGATTATTGAAAATGCTTTAACTGATAAAACTTTTTGAAAATGCTATTTTCAGTACATCAAGAACGTGAAGCCTGCATCACAGGGTTGCGTGACAGATGAGTGAAATTTTTGCTTTTCACATGATAATTAAGAGGGGATGCAACAATCGTCGTAGGAGGCTGGGAGAAAAGGGCAGGCTAAGTTTGCTTTTTCTATTGGTGTACGAGAAAATACTACACCGTCAGAGTTTTCCAGAACAATGTTTTGGCTGGCTTGCAATTGAGCGTCTTTTCCAATAGAATCAGACTTTATAATACCTGAATAATTTTGGTATGCAAGACAACAGGTCATGGTGCTCTTTCAATTCTGTAGCTTTTCTGCAACATATTTCTGATTCTGTGCTGTGGTTTCAGCTTTTGAATTTAGCCAGAAAGATCTTACTAGACGATGTTTTGTTGCTGGAGGGCGCAGACCATTAGGAATGATCATATTAAACCTTGTGAACGTGTAGGTTGATTTCCAGGAAGATGATCCAATTGTTCAGAAGAGTTTGCAGAAAAAAGCTTGATTTTGTATCATCCGTGAACGGTTCGACCAGAACCTAAACCAATTCCCTAGTTCCTGCCTCATCCACCAGGATGAATCCAATTGTTCAGAAGAGTTTGCAGAAAAAAGCTTGATTTTGTATTTTCATCCGTGAACAGTTCGACCAGAACCTAAACCAAGTCCCTAGTTCCTGCCTCAGCCACCAGGATGAACGAAAGCCCCGCCAACTCCATATTGACGGTGCAATAGTTTAGCGACGCAAGTAATAAGTGTCACGAAGTGCCAGGTTTAAACAGATCCTCTTGCAGTAATCCAATAAAAGGAACATGTTTGCTTTTTCAGTAAGTAACCAGTTCCTTTTCCCCAGATTCTCCATCAATTGACGAATAATATGTGCTTTTCTGCTGGTACTGAAAAATCCATCCATGCCATTTACTTGGTGTTCCAATGATTCTTTGAGGTAAATTTTTTGAACTAAAACGACCCTCTTTCAATGAAGATACTTCAACGAAAGAGAAAAGAACGACTTGATATGACTGCATACTAACCACTATAATAAGCTGCTAAGCATGGTTAAAGTAACCTATAACCAACGAAGTATTTGTCCTAAAAATGTAAACAGTAAATATGAGGGATGAATTTGACGATCATACTGTAAGGAATAAAAGAACGGCTCAATTGCCACTAGATCGGGGATGAACGTGGACAAATATAACCTATGCTAAAATTTCAGGAAAGGATTTAACAAGGCGGCTAATGTTTTCTGTATATAAATGTTTGCTTTCTGAGAACCGATGGCCTTAGATGGAAATTTTATCATCATCACTGACAACAAAATAAACACGTGTGAGAACAAGCGGATATTCAAGCATATAATAATGACGACACACGACGTGACATGTAAAACCAACCTGCCGAACAGTGATATGAAACATAAGCAGTTTTCGCGACAATTTTTTCCATCTGAATTTAAATGATTCAAGCTGGTACCATCGTCATCAAGAAGATAGTTAAGCTTAAATTGATCATCGCCCCACCTGACAAAAGAAGAACGAAGCTACCGATTTCTGAATACGAAAAGAATAGCTTCAATACATTATTCTACTGACTTTTTGGTGAATGGAATTACTGTACAGAGCAGTACAAAAAAATGGAGTGGAACCACAAAGATGAGAGAGGGGCGGTATCTATTTGGCGTCTGCTGTTGGCCAAGGTCAGTCGTCAGTTCTCAGAACTTTGGGTACTCCATAAATGTTTTGGGAAGCTTCCTCCATATGCTGGTCCCATATTTGTTCAGACCAACTACGGTATTTTGAAGGATGGGCTCGGTACAGCAATGCAAGAGGAGATGGGTAGCCTGGGTCAACACTATCAAGTAGCGAAGCACATCAGAGGCTTAAGAATCGGCAACCTCTTGTTGGAACCTGCATCATGATCTTTTTGTGATATGGGATATAAGGAATGTGAGATGGGTCAGGTTGGCTGGGATCCCAGTCAACTAAGTTTTTGGTAATGCCATCATCCTTGTTGGATTTTATTTCTGTCTTGTAAATATCCCATTTTTTGTGAATAAAAGGTAGAGGGTCTACCCCTCAGCAGGTTTTCACCGGAAGTTAATAAACATAAGTATCAAAACGTTCCTTATAAAAATAAGTGAGTTTTTGTTTCTTCTTGCTGCTATTCAGCTTCTTCGGTCCACCTACCACCATCACCAACTATATATCATCATTATCTTTACTAAATGCTACCATGCAACAAGCAAAGCTACTTTGTCAACTTTCTTTCTAGAAGTCACTACAAATTCATAACCGGAAACTCTATCTTGGAGCTATTGTTACGGTGGCTTGTAATTTGCTAAGAATGTTTTTGCAAAAGGCAAACAATGAACATTCTTAACTTGTTATCTCATAGCCATATCATCATCTCATACCCTTGTCGTTATCACATACCCAAGTATGAGATAATGACATGAGATATTAATGATAGAGGTATGAGATAATGAGTATGAAATAATGACAGGATATGATAATGACATGAGTGGGACAAAAAAACGAAGATGCTTCTTTTGCTACTAAGAGAGGTATATTGGTCATAATAACTTGCATATACATACTGACAGTGTGCTTCTCAAGATTGGGATCTCTGTAACGTGGATCATTTTAAAAAACAGGGATTTAAGGTCTGACCTTAGGTGTGTTTGTTTCACCACGAATCTGAGATCCGCAGTGATCTGAGATTTAGATCTATGGATTCAAGGTTGGAACCACTCCTCCCCCACTTCCCTCTTCCCCCTCCCACAGCCCCACCCCAGCACACCCCTTCCTCTCGTCCTGCCCCAATCCGACCTTAAACCCATGCTTTTTAAAACAAAGATAAAATAACATCATACAAAAAATAAAAAACAAAGCAGACAAAGAAAATCCATGGAGGATCTTAGATCATCGCAAGATCTGTAGTCACACCCAAGGTTGTGTTTGATAGCCTTGTATCTTATATCCGAGGCTGCATAAAAAGGAGGTGTGTTTTGGGAGATCCTGAGTTTTAGTATGAATTTTAAATTCATGCTACATGTTAATGACTATAAAATTAAGGTCAGATGGGCGGGTGGTCAGATCTTAAATCCATGCATCTTAAATCCTAGAATCTCAAATCATTTGTGGTGAAACAAACACAACAACCTTAGGTATGATGTTATTTTGTGCTGATTTTTTTTAGTATGATGTTATTTTATCTTGTGAAACAGCTTATCCTTCTTTGAACAACGGTTAGCACTAGGTATGGCGAGTCTAAACTGGAGATGAAAATCTCCCGCTAAAACAAAGACGCTTGAAAGGGACAAAGAACAAACCCAACTAGCTAGATCTGCTGAAAGATCAGGATAGATTGAGTCTAATCAGTTTATATTTGGTCTCTTTCATTTTCACGACTTTCTTTTTATATCTGTAGCTATGAATGAAGGAAGAATACCAACTCCGACCTCATTCCCCTATGGATGGCAACTATTGTTTTGTCGTTGCATGTTGAAAATGAACAAGGACAAAACCATGCCGCTGGAGCATATTATATCAATATATCACATCTATATGATGGTGCTTTCAACAAGCTATGATATGATGGCTGCTTGGCTCTCATTGAGAATCACTAATTGAAGGATATATTGATTGGGCTGATCAACCTCTAGCTCGAAGGTTCAAGCCTTCTAGCTCCTGGCTACTTGCTTCAAGCCTCCTGAAACCTTTAGGAGCTCTTCCAAGAAATAACCGTTCCACTTGAGAAAACATCTTCTTCCACTTTTCAGGATTACATTGTATTTCACTTCTGTATATTGTTTTTTCTGTTTTTCTTGTGGTTTGTTTGATATACCGAGAATCATGGAATTTTATAATCAACATGCTCAATTCTTAAGAAATTGGAATTATTAAACAAACAAGGTATTTTGCTTCGCGTGGTGCACAACTTATAACCCCTCTCATTCCATGCCCCACCTTCCATCTCACTTAGTATGCAGAATCGCAGATGACATCTTTCTTTCTCTCTCTTTCTTTCTTTCTTTCTCTCTCTCCCTCTCTCTCTCTCTCTATTCCCTTCTCCATATACGTATATATATGTGTATGTGTGACAACTTATCAGCAGCAAATGACGAACCCTCTGAGAGTCACAAGCCATAGAAAATATGGTTCAATTGACAAGTGTCCACAAATTGGAATAATTCTACTTTTAAAATAAGTCCATCAAAAAATCACGCTATTTTTTTATATAACGCAAGTCTTTCTTGCCTTGGGTAAGCAATACCAAGATATTTGTTCCTTATGTTCCCAACAAGGGTACATTTTCTTTTACGTTTTAATATATATTGTATTCACCCACTTGCTTTTTTTCACGGACGAGATTTTTGCGAGAAAAACATAGGAAAATAACCACAGAGGTCCAAACCGACGCCGACATGTACGTAGGCCCCAAAGATGTTTTGAGACTCTGACATGCCTCCATCCAAACTTGTCTTGCAGTTGATCGTGCATATCCAAAAGAACGGGTTTATCCAAATCCATGGAAGGTAAGATTCCAGATCTCAACATCTTATTCTGCACATTCAGAAACGGGATCTGGAAATCGTAGCTGAATCCAGATCCAGATATTGTCAGGCCCAAGAATTGAATAAGGATGCCAACAATTGGTTCTGAAATTTGGTTTGCCGGCTATGGATTTCGATCGACTGTCTGATTCTTGACTTATTTGGGCAACTGAGATCGCTGGTACCTGAACCATTTATGTCCCTCCTAAATAGAATCAAATTTGGTTGTGGGTCCATTTTATTTTGTACTCTGGAAGAACAGAAGCCACCCAAAGAAGGGCTGAAGCCTTCTCACTTTTCTTTGGCCTCCTAGGTCAGGGCAGATTGGGAACCAAGGTAGACCCATGGTACACCTGTTTACTAGAGCGTTGCACTATCAGTATTTGCAGTTTAAAAGAGTAGTTGCCATGAGAATCGAAGCTCTTACAAGCCCGGCCAGCTGCTATGCTATGCCCCTCGGAGCAATTTTCTTTTGCACTTGAACCAAGTGAGAATGCAAGATGGATCGGATCAGCAATAGGGCAGGTGGATATCGGGGCATACTTATTTGGATCTACCTAACATAGATCAATTAATGGCAGGATCTGTACCCTAAAACTGTAGGCACTACAGGTTTATTGGCCGCACTTGAAATTAGCAACTCTCTCGTAGTTGAATAAAAGCTTCATTTTTTTGGAATGTTCATTCTAACCAGCCACATGAAGGAATTTGCTTGCCTATATTCACTTTTATCTTTTACTTAAAAACTTTTTACTATGCTTAACACTCCCACTTATTCTCACATTGACCTAGCGCAACTAGTTTTAACAGTTTTGAAGCTCATCGAAAGTTAAGAATCAGGACAACCAACATTTAACCACCAACTTTTTTAAAGATTTTCAAAAATCTTCAATACATGCTGTCATTTTTCTCTTTCCATCCTAATGTTTCTTGTAAAAGCCAAACCTATGTACGTCTCTTCCTCGAACCAAAAGGGTCCGCAAACTTGTATCGTTGTAGAAACTTACGGCTGCATGTTTTGGAATAATATTTTTCAAATATTTAATTTTGTCAGGATTCCATGTCAATAGAGCGAAAAGTTTTTACTTGAGGGGTATCAAATAGCTTTGATGAAGCCTGATGAGTAGGGGCAAAGTTAAGATTTTTTTTTTTCTTAGAAAAGGGCCAATTACATTTTCCAAAGTTTTTGCAGGAGCCGAATGATATTTTCAAACTGTTGAGAAGGGCCAAATTAAAATTTTAAAATTAGGCCATGCACTTTTTTTTTTCAAAATCTCATAGAGAGCTTCTTTGGTTGCGGCCCCTGTTCCTTAGAAAGGAGAGCACCTATTTGGATCCCTGGGTACCGGTACCTCTTCTTATGTGGATAGTCAAAACCCAAATAATTTAGAAATAATCTTCGCTTTTGGGGAAATGACGCCGATAATGATATAAAACCGAGGCGTGTCAATTGCTGGTTGCTACTTGAATGAAAGAAAAGAAGAAAGAGGAAGAACAAAGTTTGACAATCTCAAACACCAAGGCCGACCAATATTTACTTCTTCAACCTCCTCATTCCCTGTAAAGAAACAACGAGAATACATTTCAAAAAAGCTTATTCTAAGCTTCTTAAACTCATCTTCTATTTCTAAGAAGAGAAGAAAGTGACTTGGATTTTTTGGATCGAAATTCTGGCAATTGTGGGGCGGCAAACTATGAATGAGAGGAGAGAAAAGGAAAGAGAAGAAGAAACAAGACGCCCATATCTCCCCCTTTTTTTTTAATTTTATGAATTTAAAAATGATTTAACATATTTCAAATGACTATTAAAATAAAAATAAAAGAAATATATTGCCCTTGCATCTAGTAGCAAGGGGTCCATGCACTCCAATAACGAGTGCTATTGATGACACCATTCCAGGGTTGGTTGTAGTTAGGGTTGGGCCCGTCGGGCCATTCCCGACCCGGTTATACCAGGCCAGGCCCGATGCGCACCTCTAGTTTTTGTGCACTAGGTAGCAAGATGGTCCACTTTCTAAAGTTTGACTCCTAAAGCTATTTTACCATAATCATGCCCAAAGATCTCTTACAAAGGAAACACCTAAAATTTTTAAAAAATTTTACTTAGTGTATATAAAATTTTGAAAAATTATATTTCTGCCCTTGACAAAATTTTGAAACTATGGTTCGACCCCTCAAACGAAAATTTCCTAACTTTGTCCATGTGTCTCACTATCCTCTTCCTGTTTTCTTTCTCTGATCCAAAATTACATTTTTACTAATAATTAACATCAGGAAGAATTCATTCACCATAAATTACAATTCTTCTGTTTAACCCATGATTCTGCAAAATGCAACCACACACTAACCAATGCTTCCAACAATCATGAATCATCCAAGAGAAACTCCCATAAAGTCATTCCTGTGAGGCAAATTGCATTCCTGAGTCGATCCTGCATGCCTTCTTTCTTCCAGAAGTTTTAAGCATCAACTTAGATTTTGCTAAAACTGGCTTATTATTCATCATTCAAAAAAAAAAACACGATACAGGCGCTATTCACTTAGATAAGATTTTGTGGGGTCTGTATTATTTGACTTGTTTGGTGGGCGTTTTTTTTTTAATATTTCATTAAGTCCAACTTCTAACTAGGGATGTCAACAGATTAGATTTGAATCGGATATACCATTAATTATATTTGTTTAATTTTTTACATTCATATATTCAGATTCAAATACGAACAAAAGAAAGAAAAGCAAGAAGGCAAAATTGCAAGATAAACTTGGGATACAATTACTCATTTTCACTAATTTATAATGAACCACACGTACGCTTCCCAACAACACCCCCCCAACCTTCTTTAAATAGGTGTTTTAACTACTTTGGATCTTGGATTCATCATTGAGATAAAAGGTCCAAGTTCCACTTAATAAGTAAAAAATAAAGAATCCTACAAACAAACCAAATAATATGGAACCGATATGGACCCAAATAAATCTTATCCAAATTAATTAATAGCTCTTGCGTCAAATCTTTAGAAATAATCTATCTCTCTTCTATTCTCCAAATCTCTGTTTCCTAAGGATCAAGCAGAGAAAATGATGGTCACAGTTAGTTATTATTAAAATACCAAATCATTCACTTGAGAGTGGAGAACCGTGCAGGTTGTAAGTGATGTGAATGTGCTTGCTTAACTGGTTTCTGGAGTGTATCTTGTCTTTACTATAAGCGATTTTTATTGGTTAGCAGGATTAAATTATAAGAATTTTTTTAGTTCAAAAAATAAATATTTATGAACAATGTGGATACTGCTTGAAAATGAGTAATTCGGATAAATTAAACTTTTTGATTGATCCAGGCAGGGGCGGAGGGAGGGGGGCCCGCCTAGGCCATGGCCCCACCCTAATGAATTGAAAAAAAAAATACATTGTAAAAAATAAAAAAATTTTGTTGCTCCATGTATTTTTTGGTTGTGAGTTCAGTTTGGCCCTACCCAAATCAAACCCACAAAACCCAGCCTCCGTTTGGCCCGTCCCTGAAAAAAATTCTGGCTCCGCCCCTAGATCCAGGCACTTGGGACCCTACTGATGGTCTCTATGGACCTTCCTGAATTTCATTCCTAAGAGGACTCTTAGCAGGATTATATCAATGTGCATAAAGAACGCAACGTCACAGTAGACAGCAAGATGAACAGACTCATTATCACCAATAAAAGAGCTTAATTTCATTTTAAAACATTGTTAATAAGTTTGAGAAAAATGACTGAAAATGTTCCTTATATAGATAAGTGCCTTTTTGTTTCTTCCTGCCGCTATTCAGCTTCTTCCGTCCACCTACCACCATTACCAACTGTGTATATATCACCATTATCTTTAGTAAGTGCTACCATGCAGCAAGAAAAGCCGCTTTGCCAACTTTCTTTCAGGTACTATAACTCATTACAAATTCAATATGGGATACTCCATCTCAAAGCTATTGGTATGCTCTTTTTACTTTTTACTTTTTACTTGGTGCTGGGAAATCTTAATGGCATTCTCTCATTCTCATGCTCACCCACGTTATGTTCCTTGCATTTCTTATGGCCTATAGTTAATCCTTAATTTCCATTTTCCTTGCTTTTATGTTTCTCAAGGTGAAGCTGCCATCTGACTGTGGGAAGCTTAGGAGGCAAGAAGTTGATGTGACTCCCCGCTAATTGGAAGGTCTGCTTTTCTTTTTCTATTTAAAGGAAAAAATTGGTTGACTATTGTATGATGTTATTTTATCATGTGAAACAGGATTATCTTTCTTTGAAGAAAAGGTTAGCACTAGGAGTGGTGAGTCTGAACCATAATCACAAAAAACTTTTCTGGCTTTTAAAAGATCATATTTCTCTCAGGTATAATATGGTGAGCTTGAGAAATTCGAGAAAAATGTGAAGAATTTTTGAAAATTAAAAAAACTAAAAATGAAGGACAAATAAAATAAATAAAAAACTAATAGCACAAACACCAAAAAATAAGTAGATTTTAAAAAAAAAATATTTGGTGTTAAAAAATGAATAAAAAGATAAAACGTAAAAGAAACCATGTTTTTTCATCTTTTTTTTTCAAAAAATGGCGCTTTTTGAAAGTTTTATGCGGCAAATTCATTTATCATGTTTATATTTGACGAATAAGCTTTGAAGGAACATAGAAGGAACCCAACTAGCAAGATCTGCTGAAAGGTCTGCATTGATGAGTCTAATCAGTTTATATTTGGTCTCTTTCATTTTCACAATTTTCTTTTTATGTCTATAGCTATTAAGGATGAATACCAACTTCGACCTCATTGGGCTGTTGATAGCAACTATTTGTTTTGTCGTTGCATGTTGCAAATGAACAAGAAGAAAGCCAAGCTGCGAGAAACAAGCTTATTATATTGCTTAGAGACCCTATCAAAACATTACAGATTGGCCGCGTGAAAACTGAATGACGTGTTCTAGACATATGCAAGAGTTGTATCCAAGTGAGAGGATAGAAAATTCATCTTCAACTGAAAGATATGAATGGCATGTTCTTTCAAAAACTGAGTTTTCATAGAAACAAAAAAGAAAAATATTACAAAAACTAGTTTCGATATTTCCCAGCAAAAACCTATGAAACTACCATGGAAAAGGATGAAATTTTAACCTAAGTTACGAGATATGTGCATAAGTCAAACCAAGTTATAAAATGGAAAACTTTACTTAGAACTCGACATACAATTTGAGCAGCGAACGGAAAACAGCCATGTGTAAGATCAACCAAAGACAAATCTAATGACCCCGGATTCTCATAAATCTTTGAAGGGAGATATTAGATATGTCTGTGATAGAAAGCCAACTTGCTGTAAAACTAACGAAAAGCATGCTAAATAATCATGGATTTGCAAAAAGATATTAGAAAAAGCATTTCGAAATGCTAGAATCAAAAAGCTATTATAGAATGTGGGATATGAACCACATAAATCTGCTAAAATAGGCTTTATTGGAAACAAAAAAACAGAAATTATGCAAAAAAATATTCTACTATAAAACTGGTCTGGGAATACTAGACATATGCACGAAGAGATAGAATGCCAATAATCCATATAGAAGATGGGGATTTTGCATTATAAGATATAAACGAAAGGAGGGTCAAAACTAGTTGGATTTTCATAAAAACTGGTCTGGATCAGCTAAACATGTGTTACAAAAAAGTCTCTTTGGAAGTGAAAAAAGAGGTCTAGATTTTGAGATATGAGTCCATGAAGTTGGGCGAAAATCTGGTTTTTTAGCAATTTCAGCTTTTGTGGAAGATAGAGTTTGAGGACCAAAATGCCTAGAGTACATGAAGATGCACTTAGTCACGACTCTAATTTAACGAAAACACATGATGGATTAGCCTAACAGAGATACACATGAGGAAAACTAAAATAGCAGACAAACTAGAACAAAAACTAATCACATTAACATGCAGGTAGCAATAATTTGAGCCTGGGCCTAAAACGCATAGCAATAATTTAAATACGTGAACATGGGCAGTCAAAATGCCACTTAGCCTTGGCTTGAACACAAGCTAAACCATGCATAGTTTGAGCACGGCTAGCAAGCATGGTGGACCATTAATGGCATGCGTGCAAATAACAAGGGAAAGCAGCCGTACTTGACGTAGGAAAGAGAGGGGGGAAGAAAGAAAGGTAGGATTTGGCACCACATCCTGCTGGCTCTCCAGGGTCGAACCTTAAGAAAAAAATGAGAAACCCTGATGTGGATGGCACCTGGGTTTTTGAGGTTGTGTATCAGAATCTGGTTGATTTGGATCAAGATCTTAGGCAAGAATCAAATATTTAGAATCGAAATTTGGATCCAGAATAGGGTGGTGCCATCTTTAGAGGATCCTAGGGTTTAAAGAATTTTTTAATAAATGAAACTATGAGATGAAAGTCATCTAGGGATCCGCGGGTTTGGTGGCATGATGTTCATGCATTTAAATAATAGAACTGGCTGAAGTTTTGGATTGAAATTTGAATTTAGGAGCGGATTATTAATTATCTTGTTGTCGAATAGTTTACCTTTAGTAGACTGCAAGTTAAATAGTGCTGTGTGATCCATTCTAATGTGTGAAATGCACTTTAGGTAGTCAGTGGTGTCGGTGTGTAGTCTCATTTATTTTTTTATAGGTAGCCATAACTTGGTTCATTAGTACTATTGATTTTTAGTTCAGAATTCATTTTTACTTATTTTGGTGACGTAAAATATCATAGTAGAACCATTAACCGACATTTCTGGTAGACTGCTGGCTGATGGTGATGTAGGTTACAGCAGTTAATGGTAATGTTTAAGGTAAATCTTGCCTTTACTAGTTGTTTTTAATTACCTGGAAATTTTGTTCCAAGTAGTTTCGTGCCATGTTTGTTTTGTGGATGTAACTAAAATTCCACATGGAAGGCGACCAAGAAATATGTGTGCTATTTAAAATAGCACAGTGATCTTGCTTGAAGTCCTTCAACTGAGTAAAAAGGTGCTAAACAATCTGTCATTTCCATTAACATTTCAAACGAACTAAGCAACAAATCAGTGACAAAAAGCAAGAAAAATTTCTGTTACAAGACTGTTGTCAGCATGTGTGTCTATCTAATTAGTCTTTCACGGTAAATATCTTCTTGAAATAGATATCAATCCCCTTCTGAAAAGGTGTAAAACAATCCTTATAATTCTAATCTCAAACAAACTAAGCATTCGGGATACAAGGTTAGCATGCACTCAAATGGCGACAACAATTAGTGAGAAAAATTAAGATAAAACTATGTAATGTTACACAAACTCCCATGGAGTCCGTTCTTCAAACTTTCACACGTAAAAACAGTACCGGGAAGAAAGCAAAAAATGATGAGAAGAAAAACTCATCTGAAAAGCCCCAAATTACAGCAACCAAAGATCATTGGCCCTCCCTCCTCCAAATTACAGAGACCAAGATCTTCGCCCCTCCCTCCTCCAAATTACAGAGACCAAGATCTTCGCCCCTCCCTCCCGCAACCA
The DNA here is from genome assembly GCA_011799765.1 of Nymphaea thermarum. NCBI lineage: Eukaryota > Viridiplantae > Streptophyta > Magnoliopsida > Nymphaeales > Nymphaeaceae > Nymphaea > Nymphaea thermarum. The sequence continues at coordinate 9,484 of JAANDH010001701.1, read as the reverse complement.
GATAAATAAACAGGGAATCCGAGAATCGCATGCAAAGCTGGTGATTCAACTGGTCATCTCCGATGTTCTCACGGATGCACGGGACGATGATGGTCCAACTTCAATCCAAATTTATAGAGAGATGGCAAGAATACAATCATGGAAATGAGGAATACGATGGGAGGGAAAAGCTAATGTCGAGTGCTTCCTTTCGTTTGACGAGATGCAGGAAAATAGGAAGCAAGAGGGGGAAATGATGTAGAAAAATAAGAAGCAAGGGGAAGAGAAAAGGCCAAACGCCAATGACCAAAGCCGCCCGACGGATGACCGGAACCATCGAACATTTGGGCACTTCCTCTCTCCCTACATCTCAGATGCCGGTGGATGACCAGAGCACACGAAACAAAAATTGAAACGTGAATGGGGAGAATGATTGCCTTAACGGGCAAAAAATTTGCCCCGCATTTGAGTTCCACCACGTGTTTAGTTCGAACTTAAAGTCTTAAATGCCGGTACTAACGTTTCATATATAGCCAAAGCTTTCAGAACTATTGTTACAAGTTTTATTGGTGCGGGAACTTTTTCAAAAATCTGAATTAAAGTCTCACTGCTACAGTAGAGTTCCAGCAGTTCAAACGGGCCCTTCGTATTGATAGTTTAATAGTAAAAGTTCTTATTTTTAGGTTAGTGTATATGCATATTGCTCTTTTGCTTATTGTAGAATGGTAGGATAAATAGTAATTACAATAGTTTTTAGACAAAAAAAAATCCTTATTTATAGGTGATCTAATATTATGAACTATTGTGCTCTATATTTTCTGGTCTAAGAATAGAGCATGTGCATTTTATTTGGTTTCTTAGCATGTTTTACTTCAATTTCTTTGAAAAATAAAAAATAATCTATTATTTAGATTAGCTTTTAAGGGAAAACTAGTTGTGAATCAATAAACATACTTAATTTCAGCTTGTAGACTATTCCTCACTACAATTTCAGACTTATAGTATAATCCAGTATAGTCTACTCAACTATTTATTTATTAAGTTTAATGTAAGTTTATGTTGTAGGTTCATAGCTTATATAGTTAACTAGTTGTTGAATTTACTGATTTGAAATGGAACCCAGATCCAATTACAGACATAAGTCTGTCTTCCTCAATTATGTTCCGGAGCATGTGTGGAAATACGATACGAATACTAGTCGAGATAATGCAACTTCTTCCTTCTCTATCTGTGCAATATATCTAATTATACACAGGAAATCCAAGTGTTGAGATCTTTAGCCACATAACAGTTAACAAACTTGTTTTTGCAACAAGGTGTATTTTATTTCCTTGGCCATCAGGGAGTGGGCTTGGAACATTATTGTGGCACCATAATAGCCATCAAATACATATAATATTTGAAAATATCCTGGAGAGCTCAGAATTTTATGGCATCCAATAATGCTGGTAAAAAGCCACGATATTTCAAGACATCACATGTACTAATGTCATGTTATTTTGATGATATCAAGACCTTTTTGGAGTTGAAAAAAAATTATTATTTTTTAAGCACGTTTCTAGAACAATTTTCTGAGGAAACCAACATTCAGAAAAAAAAAAGGAAGACCCTAAATTGTATAAAATGATGCCAATGACGATTTTTCTGACGATCCATCGTAAAAGGTCTTTACATATACCAACAATCAATCATTTAGTTCCTTTTTACATCTAAATACGTTGTAATTTGCTTGAATCAATTAGACCACATGCCACCTATTTTTTCCTTGCTTTCAAGAATCTCTTGTGTTTTAGCCTTTTAGGAATCTGAACTTGTAGCAAATCATGAAAGCTAGAACCTAGGTGTTGTCCTCAAGGAGACACCAACACACATAGACAGGGGCATGTGTTTGCATATATGCATGAGAGCACAAGTATGAGACACTGCCAGCACCAAGTGTAAAGTGTAAACTTCAGTACGCTGGGCCACTTTTAGCAAATAAAAGCATGCCAATTGCAAGTAGTGGCCGCCTCTCAAATGGATAAAAACTCAGCTTATAAAGCATTCTCTCAACTTTCAGCAACTACAAAGGAAAGAAAATTGTAGAAAAGAATGCATTGGATAGTTTACTTGAATAAGGGTGTCATGAACATATTATCAGTATATATGCATTACAAAGGGGAGGAAATACTAAGGTGACACCTAACAAGGGAAAATAAAAGACCTTGAACCACAGTCTGCAACAAGGTTGGGCAAATAGAATTGGACAACATCTTTAAAGTCTTCTCAATGCAGCCACCATTTTTGTCTGCATATGAGAATTGTATGCATGGTGGCCTCAAACTGTTATCACAGCCACGCAGGTCAAGCTGACAGTGCTCACTATGGAAAAAGAGGCAAAAAGAAATTTAGGAGATAACAGACAAACAAAAAGTCAGATTGTTCTCGTCAGCATCAACGTCGGAATGTTGCCCAAAACAAATGAAATCATTACTCATATAATAGCAGCAGTACTCCCATTTCTTTGACATAGGAATTTCATTTTCTGGCATCATACAGACATTTCCAGATAGGAGCCAAAGTAATCAATCAGAATAGCTCAAAGCAAATCTTAGACCTATTCTCTTTGTACCAACAAAAAGTACTGTTCTCAAAGTTTGTACCAGTGAACTTTTTCTTTAAAGCTTCTAAATTTTGCTTTTCATGGGAAAATCTCGGAAGCTTCTAAAATAAAAAAGAATAATAGAAAAAAATGAAATTATGAATATTCAACTAATTGCTTACAAAAATATACTAAAGAAAGTTTATGTTTGTCTTCAGAATTTCAAGAAAAAGGAACAAATACGCACTATGTCTGCATATTTATTTCATATTGGGAGAAAGGGACAGAGATGGAATGAAAATCCACGCATATTTGCTTCTCCCTGCCACCCAATAAAGGATACTTTCTCTCTATCTCTCTCACGCACACACAACAAAACATTGCAAGCTTTTCCCATTTTTCCATTATCACAATATTATTTCCCTAATCATAGATATAAGCAAAATTTTCAAAATATTGCATAATATCACCAAAAACAAGTGAAACCAAAACATGGGAATTTATCACAACCAGTGCTTAACTCACCGATTCAACTCGTGGACTGTGGACGCAGTTGACTTGGCTCACTCAGCACAGCTAAGGTCAACCTGGTTGGGGGACCTTATTTATGCTTGAAGCCGCTGTAAGACGGATGCTGTGTACCGGTTCTAGTGCACATGCAGTGCCGATGTGGCACATCTCAAGACAATTAGATGCAGAACGGCGGAGTAGGTATATATATATAACGGAAAAAATGGAAAAGACTAAAAAAAAGCACTTAAAATGTGTTTTTCTCGCATCTTTTTTTATACATTCATTTTTTTGGGGTTCAATGGCATAACTTGTAATATTTGAACAATATAATGGCTTTAAAGTAAACAGACGTAAAAAGGAAGAAGGTCCACTTCATCGATTAAGAAATGAGCCTTGTGGATGACCCTTTCCTTGACATGATTTCGGGTGGCAACCAAACGTGAGGGCCAAGTAAACTAATATGCCTATCATGTTGTTTTTTTATGTTCTTACTCAACTGAAAAAAGCAACCAGCGACGAAACAATGTCTACCCTGCAAACAAAAATTGAGAAGCTCTCTCTGTCTCTCCCGCTGTATTATCGATGGGCGGGAGAGGTTCCTCGCAGCGATGGCGGGAGGTTCCTCGGAGCTCACCGACAGGAAGCCCTCCTCCCAGGGTGTCATTGTTGAGGTTGAGCTGCTGGAAATATCGACGACGGGAGGTTCCTCGCAGAAGCCCTCTCCTTCTAGGGTGTCATCGTGGATATTTAGCCGCTGGAATGCGGCGATAAATTCATCAGAGCGGGCAGGATACAAGAGGTATCCTTGACAACAACGAGCTGTTGAACATGATGAGCCTTCTGGTGAGATATGCGTTTGCCTCCCGAAGGATCACATTCTCTTCCTGCACAGCAGCAGCCTCCATGGCTGCCTCCCGAAGCATTGCATTCTCCTCCCGAAGCATCACGCTCACTTTCCCTATTTCTATGACTGCTTCCGAAAGCATCGTGGTTTCTTTTCGAAGCATCACCCTTTCTTTCCCCCTTTCCCTAGCTGCCTCCCGAAGCCTAGAAACCTACCTCTCGGTCCATCTCCTTGTAGTTGAAAATTAAGCGAGTCATGGGTTCCGAAACGACAATGGCGGTGCTGTACCCTGGGGTACGGGCGGCACCGTTGCTTGAGCTCTTTGTTGGCTGCATCCTCCTCAACAGAACCTGCAATGCCTAAAGCTTCTCCACTCTATAGGATCGAAAAGAGTGACGGAACCCATTTCTCTGTGGGAAGAGGAAGAAGAGATCAGCCCCCTAACCCTGACTCGCTTAATTTTCAACTACAAGGAGATGGACCGAGAGGTAGGTTTCTAGGCTTTGGGAGGCAGCTAGGGAAAGGGGGGAAAGAAAGGGTGATGCTTCAAAAAAAAACCACGATGCTTCGGGAGGCAGCCATAGAAACAGGGAAAATGAGCGTGATGGGGAGGAGAACCCAATGCTTCGGGAGGCAGCCATGGAGGCTGCTGCTGTGCAGGAAGAGAATGTGATCCTTCGGGAGGCAAACGCATACCTCACCAGAAGGTTCATCATGTTCAACAGCTCGTTGTGGAGTCAAGGATACCTCTTGTATCCTGCCCACTCTTTGTTGGCTGCATCCTCCTCAACAGAACCTGCAATGCCTAGAGCTTCTCCACTCTATAGGATCGAAGAGAGTGATATCAGACGACATGTAAGGAAACAAAGCTCCGAAATCATATAGCACTCCTTCTCTTGCTTCGGATTTTCTGCTCCCCTCCTTCTTGCTCAGCAAGTAGAGAAAAAGGATAAAAGAAAAAACTAAAGAAAGAGATACTTGTAAGAAAACAATTATGAAATGATGCTCTCAAAAAGGGACGTACTGCATTACCGGGAGTTCCGATCTGAAAACAGTTACAGTTTCCAAACGCTCCCCCATCTGCGCGCTCTGAGGTGGGTGTGCGCGATATCCCGGTGGAACTGACCACTAATGACCTTGAGGTCCTTCACTTGGCCAGTCGAGTGGAAGCGCAAAATGCAAGAAGGATGCAAAGTTTTCTCTTGAAGGGCATTCTCGCCAATCGGAGCGAGCGAACTTTCCACCCAGAGAGAGACTATGGAGTCAACACGAAATGCCACCAAAACCTTTGGAGACTTTTATTTTATTTGTTTGTGTTTCCTGGAATATTTTACACAAGTGTATGCATCTATGTAATACCATTAAACATTATGGAACCGTGTAGAACTCTAATAGTTGCAAAATGAGTGATTGTTATAATTCTTGCCTATCTTGATTCCATTTGAATTCATAGGTATTGACTTTATATATTATTACTCAATAGTTGTCCTCCAAGTTCGACCCGGATAAATATAACTGGTGGGTTGTTCCACATTATAGTACAACACATTATTTAATATTGTACATGTGAATAGGGATTTGAATGATACTACAAAATTATATCGATATCCAAAAAATGCACCATTGTGGCCAAGAAAAAATCCTAGCCCCTATATAAGATGTTAGGGTTTCAAATTAATGTCTAACACACGATCTCCTTATAACTCATTGAATAATTCTCATTCAAAGTCTAGTATATAAGGGTGTGGTAGCTATTGGCTCATACATACACACACAAGGAAAGTCAAGTAGCTTTCAAATATTATTTAGTGGTAAATTTTATACATACTTTAAAGTAATTAAACAAAGAAAAATCTTAAAAATATTCCATACAACATTAGAAATGACATGTGGAAGAATCTATATCACGTATTTGTAGTTGAATAGGTTTGCTACCATTTGAATTGGTCAATACATCAGTTTCTATAACTACAACTTTACACATGGGAGATTCTTTCACATATTCACGTAGTTTGCCTTTTTTCGAAAATGATATTTTTTAATAACGAAAAATCAAGTTAGAAAAATTATCTTCCAAGTGTTACATTAGTTAAAAAAAAAAAAAAAGTGAATTAATTGTATTTGGATCAAGTAAATGCATAAAGAATTCAAGCTCGAAAAATTGATAAACTAAAATTTGCAAAGCCTCAACCCTGCATCAAACACCGTTGCTTTGCTTTCTACCAAAGAAGCTTCAATAGGAGAATCGACAAAAAAGTGACAAAATTATGTAATGTTTTCCGGCTTTTTGGCTCACTGCAAACGTTAAAAACAAAATGAATACACATTCTCAAGAAAACCAACTATTATTGCAAATAATATTGTACAAATTGAGCGCAAATCAGGCTTAGCCGATTCACTGCTTGAGCTTGTGAATTGATAAAAATATAAATTATTCAAAGATTGGGCTCCATGGGATTTATTGGTCCACGGAGACCCGTCTACTTCCACCCATGTTGGGTTTCCCTTCCTACATGTGCAAGATTGACTTCACCAAAGCCTTCGGCTTCTTGTCTTGGGACTTAATTTTTAAGATTTGTTGTGTGTTATGCTTAGGTGGGCACTAGATGAGAGCCTGCTTCCACACTGCTCACCTCTCCATCAATAGCATTCTAGGTGAATGCGTCCCCCACCTACATGGCATTTGTTAGGTTCCCTGCCATGGTGGAGCATGAGACCCTGTGCATGGGAGTCGGTGTAGTCTAGCAAATTTTCAAAAAGAAAAGTCTCCTTTTTATACTTTTAACTTTTTCTTTACTTCTTTTGTTCTTTATTAAAAAAAAAAAAAGCCTTTTTTTTTCAACAAAAGTACTATGGTCATTACACAAGGTGGTGCACAATTTTTTATGCACTTATAGCCCCTCTCATTCCATGCTCCACCTCTCTATCTCACTTAGTGTTTGTGTATATATATACATATAGAAAACTATGAGTGAGAGGAACAGGAAAGAGAAGAAATAAAAGGCCCATATCGGCCAATATTTTTTTTTAATTTTATCAATTTAAAACTGATTTAACATATTTAATATGACTTTTAGAAATAAAAAAAATAAAACAAATATATCACCCTTGCATTCTAGTAGAAAGTGGGGTCAATACACCCACCCCTTAGAATGCTATTGACCGATTGTCATTGGGTCAAAATTATTGGGTCTAGAGAAGCTTTCTTCAACTTATTTTTCACCTATCCTCTTCCAATTTTCTTTCTCTGACCTGAAATTACATATTTATAAATAATTAACATCAAGAATAATTCATTCACCATAAATTACAATTTCTCTGTTTAAACCATGATTCTGCAAAATTCAACCATGCAATCACCAATGTAGCCATGTCCAAGATGAGCAAATGGATTGCAATATCTTTGTTATCTAAAGGAGTAAATAATACTGCGAGTTCTTGTAATAGATGGCGCGTTCAAACCTCAGGGGAGCATCCATCCTGAACAACTAGAGGTTGAAGCTAGATTAATTCCATGGCATATTACTCTGTGATTCCGAAGCGATGGCTTGATTGGGAACTTTTTTCAACTCTGATGACTTAGTCAATCTGAAATTTCCTGCAGATCCCGCTCATGGAAAGAAAGGGGGATGATATCAGCTATTAGTCAGAATGCGGTGATGAAAAATGGGAACAAGTGCTGTTAAGATAGAGGAGATTGTGGAAATGTTCCGTTAAAACTGTCTGATAGATTAAAAATATAGTGCAAACCGTACATATATTCATATCATAACATCTATGCATCGGGAAGATTCACATACCTCTTTGTTTGCAATAGAGGATTCCAAAAAAAATGAATGTAGCACAACTCTGATATCGACAGGAAATGCCCTGTTTGGATGAAGGGAAAGGGCATGAAAGAGAAGGTCAATCTTATGTTTGGTTGGCTAATTAAGAAAGAGGTGAAGGAATGAAAATAGAAAAACATGTTTGGTTGCAAAGAAAATGAAAGGAAAATAATAGAGAGCAAATGGAGTAGGGATTGGGATGGAAAATAAAATAGATTTTTATTTCCTTTACTTTCTTTTTTATCAAAACAAGCTTTATAATCATCTTTTTCTTTCTCTTTCCTTTCATCTCCTTTTCATCCCCATTTCCTTTCCCTCTCCATCCTTCTCTTTCATTTCCTTTACAACCTTTATTGCTTCAAGGATCCGCACACGCTCTCTCCATCTTCACCCTGTGGTTTTTCTATACCTTGTTGTATGTCCGTTTCTATAACGACCACACTAGTGGTCGGTTTATGGGGGTGGTTAAGCAACTCATTTCAGTTTCTCTGTGGGTTCTGGGTCCTATTCATCATGAGCAGATCCAGATCTGCAAGATCCAATAACACTTCCATCTCCATTGGCCCGCAAGAACACCAAACCCTCTAGAATCAGTTGTTACAATATTTGTTACTCATAGCACAAGATACACATGCAGACAAATAAATTTGCATATATGTGCATTTGTATGTGTTCTTAATTATATTCATTTAGATAAGATTTAGTGGGTTCCATGTAATTTGAGTTATTTGACTGGGTTTTTTGTTTGTTTTTATTTATAGGATTCAAGACCCAAACAGGTTAAGGGGGGGCGTGTGGTTCGTGGAGAATTCATTGGGACGTGGGATTCTATGGTCTCTGGATCCAGAAAATCATGATGGTTGTCTTGTCTGCACGATCAAGTCGGGGCAAGCAAGGAAGCTGGTTTGAAACCAAGAGAGGACTCCATGATGGGGACCCGCTCTTCCCTTACTTGTTCATAATAGTGATGGAGATAGTTTTCTAGAGGCCAAGATTAGAGGTATGAAAATCAGTATGGGCCTCCTTTTACCTTCTATGCAGATTGACATCTTAATTTTTTATAAGTGGTTCCTTAACAATTTCATACTCTTGACAAATTCTCCAACGGATTGGGACTGACTACTGGTGAGTATGGGACAAATTCCCATGCTTTTTGGAGATTATTTTGGGATTCCACTTCAAACTCAAGATATACCTGAGGAAGAATGCAGACCTCAGGCTTAAAAGACCTCTCTTTCGCTGAACGGCTGTGCTTGACAAAACATGTTCATGATCCGTCCACCCTTCAGGGATACTGGAGTCTTGTCATAAAATTACATCAACAAGTTGGCTGCTCACTTTCCTTGGGGTCACAGCTTAGTAGGCCTGGGCGTCGGGCCGGCCCGGCCCGGCCCGGTATGGGCCAGGCTTCGGCTGGGATTTTCCCAGCCCGGGCCGGACCTGGGCCCAATAAGCCGGCCCGGCGGCGGCCTGGCCCGGCCCGATTCCCCCCTTTCTCTCCCTCCTCTCCCCGCTCTCGCTTCCTCCTCCTCTGATCTCCCTCCCTCCTCTCCCCGCTCTCGCTCCCTCTTCTCTCCTTTCTCTCTCCCTCTCCCTCCTCCTTTGAGCCCTCTCCCTCCTCCTCTGATCTCCCTCCTCTCCCCACTCTCGCTCCCTCCTCCTCTGGCCTCCCTCCTCTCCACGCTCTCGCTCCCTCTTCTCTCCTTTCTCTCTCCCTCCTCCTCTGAGTCCTCCCGTCCG